>PVKA01008612.1:0-72190 GCA_004027165.1 Ctenomys sociabilis
CAAAGGAAGGGTTGTAGAAAGAAAAAATCATCATGTGTGTGTATAGACAGTACAGTTGGGATAGATAACGCTGTGCTTCTACATAATTCTATGAGAGGCAAGATCTGCACTAATGGTGGTTGGACAGGATATTATGTCGGCTTTTAGTGCTATGGTCATCCACTAGGTAAATAATTATTGAATCTTTGATATAATTCAGGTGTATAAAAACCTGTAAATATAATATCATGTATGCACCTTGTACAATACCAAAACATTATGAAAACAGTTTGCAGTGTATTATTTCATTGACTCTGTATGGTTATGGTGTTTTGAAACTGTCTGATTGACATTTGTATTTCAATAAAATAAAAATAAATGGAAAAAAAAATAAATGAAGTTTCTTAACAGATTTTTTCTAAATCACAATCCTTGCAATGAATTGGAATACATCTATAAATAGTATTTACTGCTGTTATTTTGAATTTTTAAGTTCTAAAGGTGTTTTTAAAAAATTTTTATCAAAGTTCTTTAGGGATATTCTGAAGTGCAAGCATGGCCATTACACCTTTTCTGTGATGCTATATATTATTTTAGATGTAGACATAAAACAATTTATTAAAAATCATGCATTACCATTTAGGTGGCTTCCTTTTTTATTATAACTAAATAATGAGCATACTTGCAAATGTTTTTGTACCATATGCTGTCATTCTTAAGACAAGTAATAAAAATGGAACATTTCATTTAAGGAATACGTATTTTAATTTTAATGAATAATACAATACTGCCCACTGAAATACTATGATTTCACAGGAAATATATATATGTAGATTCATGTCTTCACAGTCTGATCAACTAGATACTATTAGTAATATGTTTTTTACTACAGAGTTAATATCCCTTATGCAAAATGCTTGCGATAAAGAATTTAAGATTTCTGATATTTTTCACATTTTAGAATATGTAAACACATATAATGAAATTTCTTGGGGTGAGACTAAAGTGAACACATGAAACTTATGTTTCCACACAAAGGTTGCATATTAATTTAATTATATTATATAAAAGATAATTTTATAAAATATTTTTTGTTATTTTGTATTTGTAAAATTTCCAAATTTATACAGCATGACATTTCATGAATCCAAGTGTTTAGTTTTTCAGAATGACAAATTTTGAGTTCAATATGTCCACTCTGTATAAGCATAGTATAATAATAAAATAGTAAATAATAGTTAAAATTAACACTGAAAAAAGTGACGATGATTATATTAAAAGTTGAAATAAACTTCAGCTTAAATGTGATAACAGTCTAATTAATTGTTCCTTTTTCTTTCAACCTCCTGGTTCTTCACAATTCAGTTTTATCAGTATTTAATCTGCTGCTCTCAATTAATTCATAATTCAGTTTAAAGCAATATTTAACAAAAATATAACCTGAGTTATCATCGAAGGATCTGCAACTGACCCAAGATTTTGTTGTCCACTTTTGGGTCTACCATACATATTGCAATGAGATTTGCTACTCAAAATGCTTTCAGATTTGTTCTTCAGTGTCATGTACAGCGTGGCACAAAATAGACACACAAGAACAAATTCTCAGCTACAGATGGCTTCGGGTGGCACAAAAGTGAACGTATCAACTGGGAAACACTGGGTAGATCTTAAAAAAACTGTATATTTTAGGATAGACTATGAAGACAGGAGGATAAATATTCAATAAAGGGTGTGGATAATTGTGAAACACATTCCAACTTTAAGGAGCATGCAGCAAATAATGTAGAAATTTGAATAAAAATTTTTACTAGATTTATTGATGGAATTTAGATAATCTATAAAGATCGAATTCATCATAGGGAATTTGTAGTTGTACATGACACATGCTGATTTCTCTTTTTTCCCTTCCCTCCATCTCTCTTCCCTTCCTTATTTACAAAAGCTTTGTTTCAATTTTATCCTTTTTAAATTACTTTGTCCTTTTCCCTTTCTTCCTCCCCCCCACTCTTCTTCCCATTTGAACAGTTTTGTCCCAATTCACACTATCTATTGTGCATTATGGGTCCTTTATTTACACTTTCATGTGTGTTGAATTTACTTCATTTAAGAGGATGGTCTCCTGTATTCATTTACTTAGAAATGTCCAAAATTTATACTTTTTATGGCTGGGTAATTCTCCACTGTATGAAAACACACACACACACACACACACACACACACTCCCTTCAATATCTATTCACTAGTTGATAGGCATTTGGGCTGTTTTTTAGAGTTAGGTATTACAAACTTTGATGTCATAAACATAGATATGCATATATCTGTGGGGTATGATGCTTTCAGTTCTTTCAGGAAGATACCACACAGGGAAACGGCTGGGTCAAAGGGGACGTCCACTCCAAGATGTTTTGAGGAATCTGCACACTGAGTTCACCAGTAGTTGCACCAGTGTACATTCCCACTAACAGCAGACAAGGGTTCCTTTCTCCCCAAAGCTCTTCCGCAATTTGTTATCAGTTGTTTACCTGGAATAGCCATTATTTCTGGAAGAAGACAGAAACTAAGTGTTGTTTTAATTTACATCTCACATGACCAGGGATGTTGAACATTTCTACATACATTTATCTGCCCTTTGTACTTCTTCACCTGGGAGGTACAGTTATCTCAAGTGTTCATTTCTGAATTGAGTCTTTAAATATTTTTCAGATCCTATGTGTTCTAGATATCAATATTCTGTCTGAAGAACAGCTGGCAAAAAAATTTCCTGCTCTGTGGGTATTCTCTTCAAAAACTTAGGAATCAATCTAACAAAAGACATAAGAGGTCTTTATGTAAAAACTGTTGTACTCTGGAAAAGGAGTCTGAAGAGGATTTCAGAAAATGGAAAGCTTTGCCTTGCTTTTTGCTAGAAAAAAAATCAACATGGTGAAAAGCGTTATACTCACAAAATTGCTGTACAGATTTAATGCAATTCAAATCAAAATGCCATTCGCATACCTCACGGAACTAGAGAAATCAACTCTAAAATTCATTTGGAATCAGAAAAGACCTAGGATAGCGAAATCAATTCTGGAGAAGAAAGGAAAGGCAGAGGCATCACAGTCCTTGTCTTGAAATTATGTTACAGAGCTCCTGAGATAAAGCAATGTGCTACTGACAAAAAGAAAACAAAACAGACCCAAGGATGAAAAGATTCAGATACAATTCCAGACACACTTAAACACCTTATCTTTTACAACGGGGCTCAGATCCATTCACTGAAATAAGACAGCTGCCTTAGTAACTGTGTTGCCCAAACTGGTTTTCACATGCCAAAGACAAAACTAGACCCATGTCTCTTGCTGCACACAAAACTAAAATTAAAAATTAAGGATTCAGTATTAAGACAGAAACACTATATTTGGTGGAAGAGAGAATCGATAGAAGTCTTGAAAATGCAGGTGTAGGGAAAGACCTTAAGAGCAAAAACCCGATCTCCTTGGAAATATTAGAAGAATCAACAATTGGGATATGATCTTATTAAAAATTGTTTTCACAGAAAATTAACAAATATTTGTAAAACAAAAAATTCAAAATAGTAAACTATTTATTTATTTTTTTCTTGATACTGGGGATTGAACTCGGAACCTTGCACTTGCAAGGCAGGTGTTTAGTCCACTGAGCTGTGTCCCTGGCCCTATAAAATCTGAATTTTTATTTATTTATTTATTTTTTATTATTATTTTTTTTTGTCTTTTTGAGACAGGGTCTCACTATGCAGTTCAGGCTGGCCTTAAGCTCACTTTGTAGCTCAGGCTGGTCTCGAACTCACAACAATCCTCCTGCCTCAGCCTCCCGAGTGCTGGGATTACAGGCATGCGCCACCATGCCCTGCTAAAATCTGAATTTTTAGGAGTGGTTGAATTTGTAAGAGAACAGTAGTAGCTGCCTATTCATACCTTATTCCAAAATCCTTCTTCAAAAATCTAAGAGTCAGTGGATGGCCATATAGCTCAGCAGACTAAAGTTCCTGCTTAGGCAGGGGCAGGGGCCAGAGTTCCATCCCTGGGGCATGCTGAGATAGCAATGAGACTGGGAGTGATGGCACTTGTCTGCAATCCGGTCTTTTGGGAGGCTGAAAACATGACGATCACTATGAGTCTGATCTGTGTAGTGAGACCCAGTAGACCCTGTACTAAATATTATTTCTATAAATATAATATATTATATACACTATAATATATATTAATATATATTATATTATAATATGTATATAATATATATAGATATGTCAGTATTATATAAACAATATTGAATTATTCACTATTTATTTATGAATAGAAGTTAACAATATAATTTAAATAAAGTTAGAGTAGCCGGGCGTGGTGGCGCATGCCTGTAATCCCAGCACTCGGGAGGCTGAGGCAGGAGGATTGTTGTGAGTTCGAGACCAGCCTGAGCTACAAAGTGAGCTTAAGGCCAGCCTCAATTGCATAGTGAGACCCTGTCTCAAAAAGATAAATAAATAAATAAATAAATAAATAAATAAATAAATAAATAAAGTTAGAGTGATGGAGCCTGCATGACATGTAAGCTGTTTCCTTTTCTTTATCAAATTTTGCTGAGTGGTATCTTCATAGTTTGTGTACATAGTGATTGTTTTTGAAATTTTAAAAATATATTTGGTACAGGGTCTACAGGGTCTCACTGTGTAGATCCAACTCATAGTGATCCTCCTGTTTGCAGCTTCCCGAGAGCTGGGATTACAGGTATGCGCTACCATGCCCAGCCTCAATCCACATCTCAGCTCATTTGGGGCGGGGCCGGCACAGCACGCAGGGCATCAAACCCCAGCCGCTGCATGCCGCCTCAGCAGGTGCTTTAGTTGGCTGAGCTCTCTGGCCTGCCCTTGTTTCATTATGACATGTTTTTGTACGCGATGATTACACAGGGTGTGGGAAGTTGGCACGTGTATATAGTAGTTGCCCTTTTCTTTGCCTCTCAGTGCTCTTCATCAGTCTCCTTCCAGCTGTGAAAGATCTAGCTCCCAATTTCCTATTTTCTACCACTGATTTTATTCTTTAATTAATTTATACATTGGGTTTTCCTTATAAGAGAAATCTTGTCATATGTCAGCTTGTATGTCTTGTTTATTTCACTTAACATTAGGGTTTCAAGGTTCATCCAAATGGCTCAAGTCTATATTTATTCCAGATGGTACTCTGTTGTGTGCAAATACCAATTTTCTTTCCCTGACCCCCACATTCTCCTTATTCATTCATCTTTTGATGGACATGTCAGCCTCTTGCAAGCTTTAGCTACTATTAGCTTTCATGCTGTCAACATTGGCATGTTTGTATCAGTGCAACATGGTATCTTTAACTCTGTAGGGAACGTACCTAGAAGGAGTGTATAGGTGCAAATGGAATTTCCATGTTTAGTTTCTAAAGGCACCCCCATACTGATTCCTGTAGTTGTATCCACTCACATTTCCGCCAGCAATGTAAGAAAGAGAGCCCCCTTTCCCTTCCACCCTCACCAGAATTTATTGCTGTTGGATTTCTTAGTCCTAGCTGTTCATTCAGCAGTACCATGGACTGTTCAGTATAATCTGCTGTGTGATTTTTAATTGCATTTTTATTATTTGTTCATAGATACTGTTGTGTTGAAATTTGGCCAGACCTTGAAAACGATGTTTTCCTGGGAATTTCAGAATTTAAATGGGGCAAATGTAATAATGCATTGTAGCTTCTTCCACCCCCAAATTACAGAACAATTTTCCTTCAGTTTTTTAAGAGCCATCCAGACATGCTTTCTGAGAACAGAGGAATCTCTGGTGAACCTTACTGGCTTCTTAATTTTTGGTAATCTTAAGGTGAAATATCCCTAATGGAGTTGCTTACCCACAAGAAATATTAGAAAAAGCTCTTTCGGTGCTTTAATGGCATGTGGTAAATCTTTTGAGCCTTTTCTCCAGTTTTGTCTGTCTTACTTTCACATATTTCTTCATTTCAATTATCTCTAAGTTATGGACACAACACGTGCCAAACCCTGGTTGTGTTAATTGGCAAGCCAGTGGCTCCTGCATCTGAAGTAGTTGGAGGATTGCTACGATTTGTTTAGATGTTTGTTTTGAATTTTTTTTGTCCTAGGCCTCAAGACTATCCCTATAATTATATGCCTTCCTTTCTATTTTAAGTGCAGTTACTTTGGGAGGATTCACACCACTGTTACCCATGAAATTCACTAGAGAACTGAGATATATAACAGTATTTCTAAACAATCCCCATAGACTTTTGGCAATGATTAATTTCACTAGCAAGTAGTACTTTAATTCTCCCTCTTGTCTGTGTGTACTCTCAGCCAATTCATGTCATCTTTTTTTTTTCTCTCAATTTTATGGAATACTTTTATTACAGTCACAAAAAGCTCTTCACCATCTTCTTGGCAAAGAGCTCTGAGACACTTAGAACACAGGAGCACAGTAAGCAAACTTGATGTTTTCACTAACATGCACACACGTGCCCCAACTCAGCTTCTGGTCATTTATACTCATAGATGAAAAAGGTGCACCACCTATGGCTGGGATTGGCATGCCTATGGTATTTATTTATCCAGCCAACTTGCCCCATCTGGCTTCTTCTATAGTGGAAAAAAAGATGTTTTCTGTGACTAGCAGGAAGTTCTAGCTCGTTCAAAGCATTGATGAGTTTCCTTACGGGTAGGCACCTACTCCTGCATTGTTACGCTTCTTGCTGTCAAGGATTTCATCACCCCTCATAACACGGAAACTTCTGTGAGACAGGCTGCATGCGGGTTTTCGATTTTTACATTCCTGCACATCTCGGTACTACAATCAGATGATCCCATTGGCAAAGGCATCCTCTGAGCAAGAAAGCATTTCCTTATACATTTGTAGATTCATAAGAAAAGATTATTTGTTAAATATTTAGGAGACAGTACCTGTGTAATATTGAGCTTTTAAGAGAGTGTTTATAAAATACTTAATGAGGGCTGGGGAGATGGCTTAGAGGAATAAGCACTTCCATGGCAAGGGCAGGGGCCTGAGTTCAATCTCCAGTTCCACCAAAAAAAATAAAATAAAATACTTCAAGAAGGGAGCATAAATAACAAAAAGCAATCTTGGTAGCTCTTTGTAACTTCAACTGGTAGTTCTTATTTTTATTTTTGTTTTTCGGATCTTATTGAAAAATGATACTTTCAAATTTAATAGTTTTTTTTTAAAAAAAAAAAAGGATGTTTTGGTTCTGGGCTTGTCAAATTGGGTCAGGAGACCACAGCTAATCAGATCTCAGACATCTACCTCTTAAGTTGAACTTTTGAACCAGGCTGCAGAGGAAACTTCAGTAGTCTTTGTGGACCTTTGAAATATTGCTCACTTCTGCTGACCTTCTCCATGATAGACTCCTTTCCCCAAAGGACCCTGGGGCTGAGACTTCACCCACCTTCCTTTCTGCAAAGCAGTCATCATTTCATCATAATATTAACTCGCTTGTCATTTAAAGCAATGAATTAGAGCCACCAATGTATGCAGCCTGACAATCCATTTTCAGTATCCCTTGAATTTATGTCTTTCTGGATCCCAATCCTAATTAGCTTCTAGGAAATGTAATTTTATTTTTTTCTGGTAAGATTGATACTATTCTAGGTCAGCACAAGTTAGCATAGAACTATGTAATTTTTATTTCACTAGATTGTGTACTAATCTTGATAATATGAGTCTTCGCAGAAGTAATTCACTTTGACGTAGGTATGGTGATAAGTAGTAACAAATTGTAGCAGAAAGTGCCCACTGCCCACAGCCAGCATTGTTCAGTTTCCTAATTGCCCAGGTAGTAGTTCCTGTTCCAGATCTGGTTACTCCTGTCTCTTAGAAACTGGTCACTGCAATGCACAGCTGGTCACTGTGATGCACATTGTACAAACCAAACCCCAATTGACAAGCCATTGTGGCCTGTACTTCCTGCTTGCTTATCTCGTCCAAGCCCTAGAACACCAGAGGTCAGGGCCTAATATTCTGAAATGTTCCAGATCAGTGCCTGTCAATATAAATCTGACTCCCAATCCTGGCTATCATTTCTGTCTTTCTGCTTGCTGTTGCATCATGATCATGAAAAATAAATCAGGTTTCCAGGAATGGGCAGTCCAGGGGGAAGTAGGTGAGGTGTCTTAGGGTGTTTAAGTGAGGCCATTCCAAGGAGATTGATTTCAGTGGTGAGTCAGAGAAGCAAAGGAGAAGGTCCCATTAATGTCTAAAGGAGAAACCTGCCTTGCAAGCGCAATAACAAGTGAAGTGCCCTGAGAAGATCTGAGAAGCAATAAGGTTTGAGGGACAAGGAGACAGAGGCTCCCTGAGCTGTGAAGCTGTGGTATAGGGGAGGGAAGTGGGAGAGGAATGACTTAGCCCATTGTTTGTTGCTATACAATAGCACAAACAGCGCAAGGTGCAAACAACAGCAATTTATTTATGTGATGGTCTGGGGCCTGGGAATTTCTCTCTTTTTTTTTAATGTACTGGGTTATTGCAGGGTCTCAGTATGCAGCTTGGACTCACGATTATCCTCTTGCTTTCAGCCTCCCCACCACTGGGATTATAGGCATGCACCACTAGGCCTGGATTCTGGCTGGCTCAGTGCACCCTGGTAGCAGGACTGATGTGGCATGTGGTCCTGGGGATCCAATCACGGTCCCTGTGCTTGCCAAGACTTGCGTAAGCAGGCGCTTTAGTCCATTGAGCTATTTCACTGGCCAAGGGGCAGGGAATCTCAAGAGCATGTTTGTGAAGCCTGGTGAGGACCTTTCTGCTGAGTCATAGCACGGCACAGGAGCTGGTAGAGATGTGCAAGCATGACCTCATCCTTTTCTCTCAGGCATCCACTCCTGCAATAACAATCAGGCTATTCACCTCTTAAAGTTTATACCTCTTAGTAGCATCCAATGGTAATTAATTTTCATCATGAATTGGAAACATAGTTGAGGAAGCTCCTGGATACATATGTCCACAGGCAGCTTTGCAAACTCGTTGTTGGAGAGCTGAGGTTAAGAGTAAGGAGACTCATTTTCATTTTTTGAAAACAGTGAGTCCTAGTGTGGGGTTCACATTTCTAAGCCCAGCCATGTAACTGGGGCAGACAGATTTCAAATTCAAGCCTACTCTGCTCAATTTAGTGAATTAGTGAGAGACTTTTATGAAATAAAAAGTGAAAGCGGAGCAATTTAGCTTAGTCTGAAGGCCCTGAGTTCAATTTATAAAACTGGGGGGAGGTGGAGAATGTGACTGAGTTAGGAAACAGATTTGCTCTGAGGATAGGATAGATCCATGAAGTCATACCAGGAAACTGGAGCTCTGAAGTGTAACAGTCTTTCAAAACTTTTAGCAAGAAAACCTCAGATTAACACAGTAGATGTTATACTGACTTCACAATTTAGGGAATAATTCGTCGTGATACATGCTAACTTTTCGTAGTAAAATAAATGAATAATATCCATCAGGCTAAAAGAGGAACATAAATGATGTCATGCCAGTTTAGGTCAAATTTTCTTGTTGAATGAATGCGGAGACATTGTGTTCCCAAGTGGACTTCTGGACTTGAAAATTTCCTATTTGCTGCTGTTGACCTATGTATTAATTGCTCTACCTACTTATAGAGTCCCTGTGAATACTGTCCATAAGTTGTATGCAATACAAAAAATTAAAACAGTTTTTCAACAGAGAGGATAAGCTCAATATTTGTTTTAAGTGACCAAAAGATGAATGAAACATTTTAAAAATATAGTAGATGAATGCAGTCACACATCCTCCTGGATTTTTAAATACTCAAATCACTTTTTGGTGTATCCAGAAGCCTAGAGATGACATTTAACTTGTCAAGATTTTATTTCTTCTACTAGTATAAGAAATTGAGCTTCTTATGTTATATTGTTCCTTGTACAATTTGAGGGAAACCATTCACTTCTTTGATTTTTAAATCATAGAATTCAAAACTGAATAACATCACAGGCTTCAATCAGTGTGGAAGAGATAAAGGCTTTCTGCAAATCCTCTGAACTGTACATTTGATAGGCTCATGTGCTTTGTGCAAAATAGCAGAAGGGCTGATCCAGCTCCTCTCTGCAAGGTGTGCCAAGCTGTGACATCCTGCAAGGAAGGTGGCCTGGTGTACAGGTGTGTATGCATACATGCATGCGTGCGCGCACACACACACACACACATACACATGCACACGCACACACAGGCATGAGTGTGCACCTTTATGGCTGTAGTTGCAGAAGAACCTCCATAAAGCCCTGTGGCTAAGAGACCAAATAACCTTTAGCTGTTTATAAACTACTGTTCTACTCTTGCCCATAATAAGAAAAAGGCTTTGGGATCGTTCTCAGGATGGCAGAAGCCCCACATTCAGGAGGTAGGCATGAGAAGTCCTTTGACATCAAAATAAACCCACTAGAGAGTCAGCCTCATCTGCACATTTCCCCCCAAAGCAAAAACCAACAAACCCAACACATAAAGCACAAATCAGTTTCTTGAAGCTGTCATTTGAGAATATCATGAGCAGTCCAGAATCCTGTTTTTACTCTTCCTGAAGTTTCATTCTGTGACTCATCAGTTCTAAATCAATTCTTTCCACAAATAATGCTCATTTTCAGTAGAGGACTTAGCACTGGCCATTTTATATGATTCATGATCTGTACTTGCTATGTGAAGAAACCCCGAAAGATGAGTTCCAGCACTGTTTCTGAAGGAGGCAGGATAGCCAGGATGAGTGGCTTTGAAGTTAGGAGAAACATTGTGAGGGGAATTAACAACACTGTGTCTTTTACTATAATAGCCGTTTTTTATGTATTAAGTACAGGGTCTACAGGGTTCGCAGGGTCTCACCGCATAGATCAGACTCGTAGTGATTCTCCAATTTTCAGCCTCCCAAGCGCTGGGATTACAGCATGCCACCACCTGTTTCCAGTCTCAGTCGCTCTCTCAGCACAGCCGGGGGCAGGGCCGTCTTGGCACATCAGGGATTGAACCCCAGTCAATGTAGTAGTTTTAATAATGTCAACATTCATTGTATTTTTCAGTCATACCAAGTCATACCATGAGTGTGTGTGTGTATGTGTGTTTTCATGTCATAGGCTCATGTGGAATAGGTGTAGAAAATCATTTATGGACAATATAGCAAATCCTTACTCATAATAGATATATTTATATTCCAAATCTACACCACACTACTTTATTTCTCTTGTCTGCAGACAAAAACTACACTAGGGCTGTTACTTTCTCAGAATAAACATGTGAATTTATGCTATAATTGTAACTCACAGAAATTGAGAAGTGAAATTAACTTTAAAGATAGAAAGAATAGTAAATATTGAATATTTAATGTTCAATAATTTTTTAAAAATGTATTTTGGATGGAATTTTGAATTTATTGCATATTTCACATGCAAAGTAACAGAGTACTGGAAACAGGAAAAAAGGAAAAATATAAAAGAGAAATGAAGAGAGAGATAGAGTTTGTGTTTAAGCAACAATACTTTTATTTTTTATCTCTTGATCATTGTGAAGAAAGTCTCTAAGCCTACAGACTTAGTTACCCAAAGAAAATGTGGATGCTCAAGCCTTTATCTGGATAAATCATGCAAGTAGTTTGGAAAGAGTTCCATTGGCTGAGTGTACCAACAATTTACTAAGAAATTGTTTTTCTACAGAAAATATCTGTGTCTAAATATCTGACTCTAACATGAATTAGAGAGTCAGCTCTAATACTCCTTGCTTTTTGTATACACCTGTGGGCAAGTGTACTGCCCTGCATAGTATTTTATATCCTCTTGGGAGGCCTCACTACTCTTTCCCATGAAAATCCTTCTCTGTCCTCTTCCCCAGGCACTTTGGTGTGCTGTAAGCAGGCACACTGGAGTGGATACCCATTCTATTGGCTAGCTAAGAATGAGTCGAGGAGGAGAGTATGATACTGTAACCTAATGGTGGTTGCATATTGACCTACTATCAGAGATACTGGAAGAAAACATCTGTAGTTGTTTTTTATTTTAATAATTTTATTGAGAAAAGTAGCAATGAGTTAGTTTCAAAACAGGTTAGTAGTATAGTTACAATAATTAATACATTGCATATTGCTGTCTTTGTAGTAGTCATTCCTAATACAAGATGGAGACATGATATCTTGTCCAAACACTATTAGTTCAAAACCTTCTCATTGAACTAAAAGAAAGTAGCTGTATATCTATGCTAATTATTTTGTATATACATATATATATATATATAAATATATATATATATATTTCCACTACAAATGGTCCATTTATATACTTTTTTGTTTACTTTTGTCAGAGATATGTATTCCATTGCCATTCATATATTGAAGGTGCATGAATTCAGCAGAGTGATCCAACATAGTCCAGTGGTCTACATTCGTAGTGGGTTATCTGCAAGACTGGCAGTGTCAGAAGCTGATTTGAGCCTTTTATAGCTCAGCATATTAATATGGCTTTACTTTTCACGCCTCGATTTCATACTTTTCTGTAGTTCTGAAAGAGCCTATTTGAGAGATAAATGAGTCAATTTTTTGTTTTGATTTTATTTTATCAAAACTTGCTTTCTCCACCATGTGATGACATACACAGAAGATAGATATCTTCAAATCAGTAAAATAAACTTTATCCAAATCCATTCCCTCCAAAGCTTGATTTAGAACTTTCAGCATCAGAAATGTGAGAACATAAAGTATTGCTCTGTATACCTACCACTGGCTGCTGTACTTTGTTATGGAAGCCAGAACTAAGTCATGTACAAGCTCCAGAAGTGCCCACAAATGATTGGGAAGGAAGGAGTCCAGTCGCCTTCGAAATGAATTGTTGAATGTCACTAAAAGTAGCATTTCATCCTACTTTATCTCAGACACATCCTCTTAAATATTTTATTAGGAAAACACAAATGTCAGCTGAATAAAGGAAATATTTGAACTCAATTTTCTTTTCTAAGTTATACTGATAAGTTTCATTATTCTTGGAATGCTGTGAAATCTCAACTATTCAGATACTCATCAGATTTCATAAGAAGTACTTGCTGAATTATCTACCTTGAAATCTATATGCACACTCTCTGATATTAGAAAAGTCTTGTCTACATTGGTATCTGCATCAGAAAAGTTTGTTGCCTCTTAAATGAATGAACAAATGACAAACAGACTCCAAAGTGAAAAAAAAAAGAAAATATCTGCATCATGAATTTCATTATTTGCTTAAGAACTGGTGTGCACTTCACATACTTACTCCCATTAAATGGCTAAAGTACTTCTTGTTTCACAATTGAATGAACAGAATATTCTCTAGTTTTACCTAAAACTAAGACCAATATCATATATCATAGGCAAATTTTCTAAATTTGAAAAAAAATGCCATGTTACAATTACTGTCTATATTTTTTTGGTAGGATGCAGTAATAATTACCAAATGCAGGTGGCTTACAGTGCATAAATTTTCCTCTGTACAGCTCTGGAGGCAAGAAGTCTGGGGTCGAATTGTCAGCAGAGCTGGATTCTCTAGGAGTCTCTCCTTAGCTTAGCGGCTGCCTCCACCCTCTGTCGTCACGTGGCCCTCCCCTGAACCTGTGTTTTGGCCCCCTCTTCCTGTGACTTTGGATAGATGGCTTATCCCAATCTTCTCTGTTAACCTAATCATCACTTTGCAGATCTAGTCTCCAGATAACACCACAGTCCAAGACACTGGAGATTAAACATGGAATCCAGCAGCTCATCATTCAGCCCATGGCACTGGTTAAATTAAAAGGGATTTGAAAGTTAAAGAATCACTCAGTTCTGGTGACGTTGTAACCTCAGCCTTAGAAATGAACTACTGAAAGACTCTGTATCTGTGTGTGTGATCCTGTGTGTGTGTGTGTGTGTGTGTGTGTGTTTGTGTATATATATATATATATTTTGGAGAATTAAGGAGATAAATGTCAATTTAGCAGCTCCACTGGCATGTGATTATTTCAGTTCTATACACTACCAATCCAGACCCAGCAGCTACTCTCAAGCCAGTGGGGTGTGATTCTTTCTTGTGACAGAAGACATATCATGCTATGTCCATAGATGCTGTCATCAGCGTTCATGGAGGGAACACACATCGCAAACTTTTTCCCTCTTCTTACTGTTAAGCCTTGACAAAGCATTCTTTTTTGCCTTGACTTATATCCTTTATATACTTTATGGGAAGTAACTCAGAGAAAAAATAATCCAAGATTGGTTTAAAAAGAAAAGGTAAGAGACAGAGAATACTTACAGTGTCAAAATGATATATTTATGGACAGAGAGAGGTCGCCTCTTAAACAGAAGACTATTGTTAGATAAAAATCTGCAGAATTGAAACACTGAAGATGGAAAAAGGTTCATTAAATTCGTTCTTTTGGTGAGGCAAGTAATTTTCCTGTATCTCATGGCTTAAAATTATATTTATCATTATAAAATGTGAAAAATGCTGAATTTTGCTAGAAATACTCTACCTACCCATTGAAAAAAATTTCTTAGTTATTCTTAAATACTATAGGTGCCAGTTTTTCTGTCATTTAAAAGACAAGCTGGAATTTTAAACATTTGTTTACTTAAATGTCATACGATCGCCAAGGTGATTCCTTAACATTTCTCCTTAAGGAAGTGCTTGCCCTGGAAAGTATTCTGCCAGACCACAAGGAGAGATGATACTTTCCTTGATAATGTCCAATGCATTTTTTGCCTAATTTGCATACTTTACTAAGTGGTTTAATTAATTTTGCATTGTGCTTACTGACTAGTTTTAATTAGTACTTAAAACAGTTCACTGAACAAAAAAAAGGTGTTTACATGAGTACAAATCTCCATGAGTTCCTAGGCACAATTCAAAAGTTTGTTCCATGCCATTGAGGCTCGATGTTTTCAGGCTTTGCAAAAAATTCTACAGTTACAGGGTTTTCCCTCAAAGTATTATGAACATCTGTGATTCCCTAAGTAATCTTCCGCTGCTTGACTCCCTTGAGACCCATCATGAGGAAAGTTGTGTGCCTAGAACAGAAGCTAAGCCTCGCAGGAAGCTCTCTGTCCTTCAGTGGTCACTGTGGCTGTGAGTTCTAGGAAAGCCTCTCGCAGTTCTTGCCAGTGTTGGGTTTCATTAGTAAATTGTCCTGAGGCAAAAACAAGAACAGTGCTGGGAATTTCTCTGAGGTTGACTAGAAGGTGACACATACAAAACTCAGTCTCAGAGTGGCTCCTCAGTGAGTTTGATGTTCAAGGAAAATCAAGTTGATGATTTATTTTGTAAAATCCTTGCTTTATTTCTCATATTGGTCAATTCTCTATCTACTGATTTTACTTCCATTAAAAACAGAAGAGACAGCTATAAATTTCTGTTTATTTTTCCCTTAACAATTAGCAAGCCATTATTTCTTTTTTTTCATTATTTCTAAAGTTTAAAAATTTAATTTCATAATTCCTGGATTGAATTTATTTATTTTTATCATGAAAATAACAGGTTTTTTGTAGGAAGAAAAAAAAAAACAATGATAATTAAATAGTATAAATTCTCTTGACTTGAAATTCAAAAAATCTCTACAATTTCAGGAAAATGAAGCACCTGCTTAGGCAGAGAGCAGAGACCTAGATTTGATCCCCAGCATGCCCTGTCTGCCCAGCTTCCAGGGTGCACTGAGATGGCGATTGGGACTGGGCCTGGTGGCACATGCCTATAATCCTGGCACTTGGGAAGCTGAAAACAGGAGGCTCTCTGCTATTCTGATCTTTGCACTGAGATCCTGTAGATCTCGTATTAAGAAAAAGTCTCCTGTTTACCTCATCTTTTGGTCACATCAGGAGGCCACACCCTGTGACTGACCCAAGCTATACAGACTTGTGTGAGTGGACTCTGTGTTGTTTGCACAATAAGATAATTGTTTAGTGATGCCTTTCTCAGAATGTATCTCTGTCATTGAGTGGTGCCTGACTGCAGAGAAAGTTCTAAGGTAAAGGAAGAGACAGTCACAAGGGAAGCTTCTGAAATGTACTCTTCAATAGAAACCATTTGGATCAAGTAGACAACAGAGCACCCATTCCATTCCACATTTCTTTCCCAGTTTCATTTTTAGTAGAAAGGTGTTCGCAGTTCTTGACATTTCCCAGACATGTCAAAAAGATTAATTACAATAATTTCTCCCACAGCTGGGATTATCTATATATAACATATTTCTAGATCATCATAGGCATCCCAGATAATGCCACTTGTTCTGAGATATGAAGAGTCAATTTATTAGATGACCACAAATAATGAAGGACACACAGAGGAGTATGAATTTGCATGTAAACGCAAGCCTCTGGATGAGAATTCTATCTTTAGTAACTAAGAAGATGAATGAGGAAAAGTATGATAGATACAAATAGCAGGGTTCATTACACAATATGAGGATATTATCAGACATATGATGAAGATAAATTCTACTGCATGTCAGGGGCATCATATTATTACCTCTAATCTATCATCTCGTTAATGTTATTTCTATGGAAACATTAAAAGAAATTAAACTACTAAAACCTGAAAACAGATTCGACAGTTACATGTAACAAAAGAAAAATAGTAACATTTTCCCAAAATATTTGTCATATTTTTGTAAGTCATATTAATGATGGGAAGCAAGTGTTTAAATACTCTACCAATGCAGATAAATAAATCTTTGAATATAAGGGATTTTTTTCATTGTTCTTTACGTCAATATATTAATTCATGAGGGAATATTAATTTGATATTCTCTTATTCCATAAGATGCAACTCAACCCATTCCAAAGAGATTTCTGTGTCCCCATAATTTGTGTAAGGCTAGTATAATCAATTGCTTCAGGTTAAGCAGGCTTTAAAATTCAAATGACATACAATGATTAATGCACTTGGTGATAATGTTCTTCCACTTGGATGTAGAATAGCTTTGTCTGGTTATGTAAAGCAAGGCTTCCCTCACATGGCATTCAGGGACACCTCTGTGCGTGAGTGCAGCGTCTGCGTATGTGGAGTGTGGATGAATGCCACACTGATTCCTTTACTGTAATGAGTGAAGACAATATTTGTCCCCAAGAATATCCAACTGGTCTTTTATTCACTTAATTTTTTCATGAAAAATAAAGGAGATAAATAGAAAGTTCTTTTTATTTTATTTTATTTTATTTTATTTATTTATTTTTGTCTTTTTGAGACAGGGTCTCACTATGCAGTTCAGGCTGACCTTAAGCTCACTTTGTAGCTCAGGCTGGTCTCGAACTCACAACAATCCTCCTGCCTCAGCCTCCCGAGTGCTGGGATTACAGGCATGCGTCACCATGCCCAGCTAGAAAGTTCTTCTTAAATCACTGTTTTTTCCTTTTTCTTCTAAAATTATGGAGAAAACGAAATTATTTATTGATGAATTTGTAATCAGGAGAAAGGGAAGGAAGATAAAAACTTGGTTTTTTCGATTCTCTTTGAAGGAGTTGATCCTAGCCTGGGAATGTATCAAGGCTTTGTCTATTCAGCCATTATGAAATGGGGTGAAGTCCAACTTCTCTTGAAATAGGACTATAATAAGTTTTATTCTATGGCTCTCTGTGATGAACTTTGTTATGTTCAGAAGAAAGCTGTTAAGAACTGTAAATGACAAGAGCTAATATTGTTTTTGTATCCCTAGAGATAAAGTAGTTGAGTTTTCTAATATAAAGAAGAAACCATGACAGGAACTACACATGCACATCATACACACACACACACACACACACACACACACAGAACTAGATTTTTTAAAACAGAAATTCAACTTACAGCAACAGATTAAAGTCAATCAGGTTAAATAGTTTGAGACTCAACTCTTAGGGACAGTCATTCAACAGCCCAAAGCAGCCTCTCAAACTGACATTTTATGGAGTTTTAATGTGGACTTTGTGGTACAAAACACCCTGGACCCGAGTTTGTACTCTTATCCATGAAAATGTGTTTTTAATATGTAACTTTTTTTAAATTTAGAATTTATCACAGTGCTGTTCAGTGACATTGTTGAGAAGCCTTAATGATTCCTATGCAAGCTGCAGTCTCAATTATAAAATAAAGCTACAAACAGCCTGTATTTTTTGAAAATTTAAACCAGTCAGTCCTCTCCCTAAAAAGGATGAACAGTTTCTCAAGTAACTAAGACATTGTAAAATCCAAATTACCCAACACTTTTCTTAATTTTATACTACATTCTCTGTGGGTAGGTAGGATGCCTTTGATTTAAGGTTTCTGATGCAACTGAGAACTCGTAGTCCAATCTTCCCCTCTCTTTTTGCTTTGGAAGAATCTGCCATTATCACAGAGCACCAAAAAGACATTCAAGAAATGATTGTCTGCTTATCCCTGAAGAGCGGTGGTCACAGGCCCAAACAGGAGAGATGAATTTGAAATTTGAAAGGTGAGAAGAATACTGATACAAACACACACACACACACACATATATATATATATATATCACTATTCTCAGTGTCATATATATACAATATTTTTGTATAATTGTCACTGAAATGATCTTTGTTTTTAACAAATTTCCTGATTCAATAAAAAAAGAATTCGTGTTCTAATTTAGTCTTCAACATTAAAATTATGGGTATTTAGGTAAATATTATTTTGCAGAGTTTTTCCATTTTCATCTAAAAAATAAGAAGAGTGTTTTAAGTCATCTTTAGGGTCATTTCCACATTTCTTACTTCCTTTGTAAGCAACCCTATGCTTTATTCTATAATTGTTCTTTTATGGTCATAATAGAATACTGTGACATCCCATATGTGTCTGTGTTGAGCCTGGTTTTCCCTGACACTGCTAATATATTCTCCAGTAAGCACATAACTCAGTAAACTTTTGGAGAAAGCTCCGTATGTTCTGGTTTGAGTAAGTGTCTCTCCCAAAATCCCATGTGTTCAAACCTTACTCTCAGGCCATGACACTGTTAAATGGTAGAACGGGGAATGGGACCCAGGAAGAGATTTTTACTCCCTT
Organism: Ctenomys sociabilis; assembly: GCA_004027165.1. Classification (NCBI taxonomy): domain Eukaryota; kingdom Metazoa; phylum Chordata; class Mammalia; order Rodentia; family Ctenomyidae; genus Ctenomys; species Ctenomys sociabilis. Next base: position 19,003 of record PVKA01008612.1, read on the forward strand.
GGGTCAGGCCCTGGAAGGAGACCTGGAGCCTCATCTCTTCCTCTTGTTTTTGTTTCCCAGACATCATCAGCTGGGCAGCTTGCTTCATCTTTTTGTTAGCATGTCAATGGGCTACAAGTACTGGTCAGTTGGGCAGTATGAAACAAACCAAAATAACCCTGCTGTCCTCATAAGTTAATTATCTCACATATTTTGTGACAGTAATGGAAGGACAATTACTACATTCTCTTAGGAAAGTATAGAAGCCACACTCCGTAATCTACAGACCACACTGCATGCTCTTCCTCCTCTGCTCTCTCCTCTGATCTTCACTGTGGTGAGTGATGTCTTTGAATGCCCTTTTAGTGGCATCATATATGTATAAAATTAGCATGGAGGAAATCATGCCTTTTAGTCATTGGAAAATAAAGTACCTCGATCTCAAAGAGATTCTTTTAAGGGCCAGTCAGATAGCTCAACAGATTAAAGCACCTGCTTAGGCAGACTCAGGGACCAGGGTTCGATTCCTTGCACCACAAGCCATGCCGGCTCCATACCCCCCACCCCTCTTCTGGGTGCACAGATATAGCGATTGAGACTGGGCACGGAGGCACATGCCTATAATCCCAGCACTTGGGGAGGCTGAAAACAGGAGGACCACTACAAGTCTGATCTGTACTGACGCCCTGTATTAAAATACATTAAAAAAGGCATTCGTTTAAAAATTGAAGTATAATGGAGCAGTTTTACCTATTACATTGACCTGTTAGTAAACACTGCAGCACTGGTGGTCAGTTGAGGAACTCTCAGCAAAGTTGCTGAGAGAGTCTGACATTAGGCTGAAGAAACTGGAGAAAAACATTCGGGGCAAAGGTGAAGACTGGAACTCTTCCAGAAAAGGAACAGTTCCTCCTTCTTTCCACTTTCCTTCAATAGGCTACAAGCCTATTGGTTGGTGCCACACATATCTGGGATGGTTCTTCCTTTCAGTTTGCCTGTCTACATGTCAATCATCTATGGACACTCCCAGAGCTTTGCTAATATGGTTCTTTTTATACTGACCAATCATAATTAATGATCCCAAGCTTCCATTAAGTTTTGTTATTTTCCTAAAAAGTAGATTCATTGTTAAGATTATTATTATTTGCCAATAAACTAGATGGCATAATTAAAAAAAATACTTGATCATTAAGTTTGTAATAAATTGCATGCTTTCTTAAAATATATTACTTGCCAATGAAAATAGGGAATACAAATAAGTTTTCTATTTGGGAAAGCCCCTTCATTCCACACTCAACACATGGAAATGCTCATTTCTGTAGTTTGCTGTAGCTTCTTCACCAAAGAGTTCTGTTACATCAAATTCGACTTTCCGTTCAACCAGTTCATGAAAGCAAGTTCTGACGGGGCAGGCATTTAGCACCGCCATGCAAGAGCGAGTGCTTAATAAAGATTCGTGGTGCATTGCCTCTGATGAGAATTCTTTCTTCAATACAGTTGCGCATTAGAAGTGAGCCTTACCGAATCACAGATTCCTTCCCTTCCTTACCAGAAGACCACTTTCCAGGGGCAACTTCACATTGTCCATTAAACAAATGTGCAGTCTGAGGCCACAGATTGCAAAATAAACTGAATCACAGGGACAAAGCCTTGGATTCACAGCAAAGAGGCGCAGGTCCTGAAGTCACAATGGGAGCTTGTTGTCCAGGGTCTGGGCTACATCAAATGGAGGCACAGCCAGCAACATTTGCAGTGACCCAGGAAGTTGGAAAGCAAGGCATAATCTGCTCTTCAGGCCAACAAAGCTTTAATAGGCTAGCCTTTCATTAAGCGAATTCCTAAATGTTGACCAAATTCTTTCAGACAGAGGCATCCAATGGCTAGCGAGGCATGTGATGTACTTGCTAGGACATGGACACGGATACAAAGATCCTTGAGCTGCCTTCCCAGGGTGTTCAAGTGCGGCGGGTGGGGGCTGGGGAAAATCTTGTCTTCAGTGGTTTCTTTTATTTCCCAAGAAGGATGGTCATGTGTTTTAGTTTAACTGATACATTCCAATAAAATGATTTTCAAAGAGAAAGGACGAATAATAGGCGTTTTACATATGGTGACTGTGGATGTCACATGGAGCTAATTTTCTCATACACAATATATTTGTTATTCCACAAGCTGGTTATAATTCACTTAAGGTCCCTTTTTATTCAATTTTGCCTAATAAACTAATGAAATGGCCCAATGAAGTCTTTATGGTCAGTATAATTTGGGTGAGTGACTTAGTCTACATTTCCTTTAGGATATTAATGATGTATCATTATTCTCCCAGCAATTTTCCTCTCAAAATGCTCAAGGAAGAGAAAGTGCCTCAAGTCTGGGTAGCACTATTATATATGTACTTTAAATCAGTCTCGGTGTCAAGACTTTCATGGAAAGAAATCAGCTTTAATTTACTTTTCTTGTGTACAAATATAATGATTAGCAAATGATTTTCTTTCGTTCTCATGGTTGGCAATGGCAGGCATCAGCTGCATTTGTCTACTTGAAAAATACTTAGAGAATATTAAGTGTGTTTAAAATTCTTTTATTAAGACTCACCTTCAATGATTGATACTGTTTACTGAAATGTTTCATTTTTTAGGTTAATGGAGGTGATGCATATGAGGTGTTATGAATTAAAGAATATGCAGTAGAAATTGGACATCGCTGCTTAAGAAAATGAGTAGAGCTTACAGTATGCTAGGCATTGGAAAAGAGAGACATGGCACCATTTACGTAAAAGCTGTCTTTATGCAAAAGGACAAAATAACTTGAAACTTTCTGTTTTACTTCCCATTTGCTAATTGAACAAAATCTTATGGTGGCTTTAAAAGTCAACTTTCTTTGAATCCCTTATATTCTGTGCCCCAGTGTAGTGTCGGATTTTCCTCTTCTTCCCTCATAAAAGTGACTTAGAGCCCTCTGTGTGAAGATGTGGCCAGAGGTCAAAGGATGAAGTCAGGTATTTATCCAGTCACAGTAACGTGCACTTGAGGGATGTAACTCAGTATTAAGTGCAGCTGATAGAGCTCCGAGATATATATGAAGAGGCAGAAAGCGCTCCTCAGCAGGGCAGGCACTACAGCCCAAGGAGCCAGGATCAAAGTGCACATCAGCCTTAGGATACCGGGATCCTGGAGCAAGGACAGTGTCCCTGACCTCTGCAGCATGAACGATTGAGTTTGTGGCTTTAGTTAAGCAAATGAGCATCACATGGAAACCTTGGCCTGTGTGTAACTTGTGAGGACTTCCAGGATTTACAGCTCCTGTGTTTGAGGTACAATGTTCCTAGAGAGAGGCGGTCGAGTATGCACAACAGCAAATATTGTGACACTGTTGAAGCAATTTTCCCCATTTTTTTTTTTGAACTCGTGATAACTAATGCTTATTAGGTTGGCTTCAGGACTATAAGATCATATGGGGAAATGTAAATATTTCATTTATTTATTTATTGTATTTTGTACAGGGTCTCACTACGCAGCTTGGACTCGTAGTGATCCTCCTGTTTTCAGCCTCCCCAGTGCTGGGATTATGGGTGTGCATCACCATGCCTGCACTCAGTGGCTAGCTCTGCGCACCTGGGAGTGGGCCTAGCATGGTATGAGGTGCCAGGGTAGAACCCTGATCCCTGCTCTGGCCTAAGCAGGCGCTTAGTCCACTGAGATATCTCGCGGGCCCAATATTTTATACTTCAAATTAATGTTCGGTTTCCTTAGTTCTGATGATTTGTTTATATAGAGATAATGTTAACCTGCACATTACCCATATAATTCAGTTTACCAGGTACTATTAGTAGTGTACTTTATATGTTTCTGATCTGGAAACAGATAGCTTTTATTTATTTATTTATTTTTAATTTTTTTTCATATTTATTTTTGTATTTTTTATTTTTTGGCAGAACCAGGGATTGAACTCAGTCCCTTGCACTTGCCAGGGAAGCGCTTGTTTCACTGAGCCATCTCCCCAGCCCCATATTTATTTATTTTTATGTATTTGGTGCAGGGTCTCACTATGCAGCTCAGACTCATAGTGATCCTCCTGTTTGTAGCCTCCCCAGTGTGGGATTATAGGTGTGTGCCACCATGCCTGGACTCCGTGGCCCACTCGTAACATCAGAGTGCGGGGTGGGTAAGGCATGTGGTGCCAGGGATCGTACCTCCGTCCCTGTGTTTGCCTATGCAGGCCCTTAGTCCATTGAACTGTCTCTGGCCCTGGAAAGGGATGTTTTAAAAAGTAAGCTTAATAAACCACATGATACTTTCTGTTAAACTCCAGAAGAAAAATAAGAGTAATGATAATTCTTTCCTGCTTGCTGACTCTCTCTCTCCCCCTTCCTCCCTCCCCTCTTCCCTCCTTCTCCCCCCCTTTTTCCCCTCTCTATCCTCCTTTGCTTCCTCTTCTCATTCAGTTCCCCACTTTTCACAAGTCTTCCACCTTTTAGGATGGGCAATGCTGCTTAGCGAAGTTGAAAGAAACTTTGACAGCATAGGACCCTGCCCAAGGGACAGTCACATGAGTACCTCTACTAGTTATGGACCAGCTCTGAGAGCTCTGAAAGTCTCAGCACATAAGTTAATTGTTCTATCTACAAGTTGGATTTTGCACTAAATTATGTTTAGTGTTTCTTTCTGGTCTGAATTTGTGCAATACTTGTATGATGAATCTTAAGAATCATAACTTACAGTTTAACATCACATAGATTCTGCAGAAATCAATGGAGATGAGTGAAACAGGCTGTCAAATAGAGGGTGAGTTTACTACACAGACAGCCAAAGGAAATTCCCCTCTAGGAGAAATTTAGAGGGTCATGAGATCATTAATTCCATCTTTGTTGATATAGGTTGAATGTTTCATAATATATGCCCTAAATTATACTAAATGATGCAACACATTTTATTTAGTGAAACAACTGATGTCTTTAGTCTAAGATTGCAGGTAGTGATGACTAGGAGATGCTATTTGTAATCTAAGTGTGTTTCAGAACCTTCCCTTTTGTTTTATGCTATGTTCCCAAACCATCATTCTGTAGTGATAACTACAATTATTTCAGTCTCACAACAAAGATAAAGGCTAAAGCGATCTCAATAACAAAGTTAAAGCATCCCTCTCATTCATCATTTCAGGGTATACAGAATAGCATCTGAAGCTTAATTTGGACAGGAATGTGTGCATTTGTGTGTGTGTGTGTGTGTGTGTGTGTGCGTGCACATGTTATTTTTCCAACACACAAGCAAAACAATCCTATCTCTACTAGATAGAATGAGCAGGGTTTGTTCTGCAGAAGTGGATATACTATCAGACATGTAATGCATTTGCAGGCTTGGTAAAGGCCTTTAAAACCCCCACACACTCCAAGACAGCAAGACATATTTGGAGAGATCACAGCATCTAAAGTCAGATATTAGGTTTTTGTGTATTTCTGTAGAATCTGGAAGAAGCCTAAGTAGGAAAATGTACATGAAAGTACTTCGAGAAGTTGATCCTATCTCACAAATAAAAGGCATTGTATTGGAATATAAATCAATATGCCCCCGGCTAGTGAGATTATGCCACAGCAAACATTTACAATTAGGACAAATTATTTCACTTCCCAGAATATTTGTCTTTTTTCAGTCTCCTTAGATCACTAGACAGAAAGATGTAGCAGTACCCATTCCCAGGGCACAGTTACATTCCTACTACATTCTTTAAACCATTATTGGAATCATCAGACAGCATGGAAATACCTTCTTTAAATTCTATTATGTTGGCCTCCTAAGAGTACAAACATCTCAGATGTCCAGGAAAAGAAGAATTGATGGCCCTTACTAGGGAAAGCCAGAATAAAGTTGGAGAAATTTAATTTTTTTCATTCTGATACCACCAGTCTGCTACCTCGTGGTAGCATCTGTCACGTCTAGTCTTAGGCAATTTCGTCTCTGACACATGTTGCTTGTGTTATGCTTTCTTATAGCAGTACTAAAATTGGTTCATTTTAACAAATATTATTAATCTTTAGGGAGACTGCCTTCTTAGCAAAACAATTCTGGGACAAAACAAATTTTGCTTTCTGGCAAAACTAGGGGGAAAATCTAGGTTTAGTACTATTGTGAAATTGTGAAAGATTCTGTGGTTATACTTTGAAGATTTATGTAAGACTGTGAAGTGAAACAGTTTTCATGCTGAAAATTACCATTTCCTGCAAATAGATGCTCTTTTGTGCAGACTTTTTATGGGAAAAAGAGACTTTTTTTTCCAAATTCATGAAAAGATATACTGTCAGGGATATAAAAGTAAATACATTACAAATGTGAAGAAATATAGAGATAGATATTGGTAAATTGAGAGATATCTTGTATTTAGTGATTTGAATAAGTGTAGAATAATGTACTACTAAAAATTTCCCATATTATATGGAGGAAAGGTCTGAAAAATCCCACTTTGTTCTCTTATTAAGTACTCTGTTCATTTTTCAATGCACCAAATTGCTTCTACAGAAGTCCTGGGAAGTTACATGAATTTCATACTACTTCTGGAAATCCATATGAATCCTTTCAAGTGTAGGAAATTCTCCCGTTTGTTTAGCATTATCAGACTGGTAATGTACACCTACCCAATGTTAAATAATATTTTTTTCAACGAATGAAAATTTGCCTAGCTTTGATAAGGTCAAATTGAGCTTGAATTCCTAGTTGACTTATCCTAAGCGTTAGGATAAGTCATGCTACATAGACACCATGGATTTAGTCTCTGGCTTAATCCTAGTCTTTACGATGTCCTCATTATTTCATGCAGACAGTATCCTAGAGGTGGAATTGTTCCCTCAGCCTTGCCTTAGACACCATTGTGATGCACAGTGGTTATGTGCAATATAACCAGACTGCGATGGGCTACTCTCAAATTCAATAAACATATTTACGTTGGGCACGAAGAAGATAGTTCATGATGATTGGGTCCAGTTTTTCCACTCAAAAGTTAGGAGACTTTTTGTCATTCGTTCTTTTGTGTTGTAGTTCAGGAGAGCCAAGTTTAAGAGGTCAGGCGGCGTATGATTAAGTTTATTTTCCCTTCAGTTTGTATTTCCTTGATTGAGAAACTCTAATGTTTTCACCCTCAAGGTCACCTATAATGTTCTCTGAAGACTGGATTAAGCAATGTGGCAGAGTAGTACTGTAACAGTGATCCTATTTTATTGATTTTAGTGAAAAGGCCAAGAAATGGTGACATTTACATTATTTTAGAATATAGCTGTAATGTTGATAAAAGTTGTCTCAACACTGATAAAAATTACTAGTGATGTTATAGAAGGGCTCTAAATTAGTAAGTCAATTAAGGTTGAGAAGAATGTCATTTTAAAGGGATATCTAATGGCAACCAACTAAAATTTCCCTAAAATCGTTTGAATAAGAAGCCCAAAGTGTTTTATGTGTTTTAACTAAAAATATGACAGAAATAAATAATAATATAAAATAGAATGTTATTTTTATTACAACCAACTCAGCTTAATAACTAAGCTTTTATGGATTTATCATTTATTCTACTCTCTTAAAGTTCTTTAAAGTATTATAGACAGTATTTTTACAATTATAGGTATCTCTTGAAACATCACACAAATAGGATCACATATTCCCTGTACAAACTGAGATGATGCGGATCAGATCTACAAAGCCCACAGGTTAATCACAATTATGATTTCTTTATTCCACTTAGTCAAAAGCAATGATAGACTCTCAAACATCTTTTTTCTAGCCTTTTATAGAAAATAAAATATAATACATATTATGTTGAAATATATTTTTATTTATGTATGTTATACTTATACATATACATTGCCTTTTAATCCTAGTCAGTATAAACATTTACTTTAACTTAGTTGGACGTATTTATAGTGCATTTTCTGCCTCTTAGAATTTGGCTACAATATTTAATGTGATTTGAGCCTGCATATGGCCATTCTCTGAGTTATAGAGAAAAATACATAAGCTTTAATTTTTCTATATCTTTCTGCTCTTATAAGTGACTATTTAAATAGTATATATTTTAGTATAGCAACTGCTTTGGTGAAATAGTAGAAAAGTGTGCATGTTATTAATTTTGTCTGCATTTTGTCCCCACTTGCTATTTTATGTCTTCTGAATGATAGGATCTTGGGTTGACCAGTTCAAAATTTAAATTTTATCTTCATTTACATAATATGTTTTTAAAAATCAGTGTTTTATTTCCATTGCTTTTGGAGAAATTTTCTTTTAAATTTCATTACTAATACATACATGTTTGGAAAAACTCGAAGCACTGAGCATGTCCCTGTCTGTTTCTTGCCTGACCTGTGAAAGGTTTGCAAAGTCTTTCTGTGTGAGAGGCTTGCAGGTTTCTATCCTATTTCTGATATATATATGCAGTGCAGAGCAAGAAGAGAACACCACTGGAAAATGGAAATGTGCAGAAAGTTCCGAACAGTGTGGATTCATGTTTGAATTTAGCGTGTCTGTCAAGAAAGGTTCATAATTTCTGGATGTACTACAGAATCTCACTGTGTGTAAAAGGCCCCCTGTAGGAAGAAGGTTATCTTGCCAAGATGATACAAGGCTATAAAGAGATGTGCCAACGTATCTGTGCCAAGTTATCAAGTGGGCGCTCACCTCCTACTGAATCCAGTATAGAACCCTAACAGGTTTTAGGCTGTTCCAAAACTGGCTTCATTCTTCCTAAATTACTGCTTCATAATGTAGTAAGACACACAATTAGATTCACATAAGATACAATCCCAACTATCCTGGTCAGTTTCTGAACCCAGAAGGGTAGAGGATTCTTTTGGATTTTAGCTGCAAGACAGGAAGAGTTCCAGAAAAAGAGGAGAGTGGGCCAGTTTGCTTTCTTTATTTTTGGCATCTTTCCCTGCTTGAATTTTCTTAGAGGGTGTTCATTCATTCACTGAGTGCTACTGGCCTGTTCTCCATTGGGTGAGAGCATCTCAAGCCATCCCTTACAGAAGGCCACCTTAGGAGCACATCATGCAACGGGATGAGTCTGCCCCACCGCCATGTCTGCTGAAGTTCTTGGGTTCTTAAGAAATTATTTAGATTCTCTTCAAGTCATGTGCATGGATGCAGAAAATCTAGCAAAATACCCCACTGTTTTCTTGAAATAAATGTGAGAAAAATAAACAATAAAAATAAAGCCTTTACAGAATAAAAATGTCATTTGTTGATGTTCATAAATCCCAGATATTTGCAAAAATTAGTTTAAGGGATGATAAATTAGTTTTAATTTTGCCCTTAGGGTCTTGTTTGTTTATTCAACCAATATATACATATGATACGTTAAACTTAGGAATATTGTATCAAATACAAATGTATATATGGGAATATAAAATGCTAACTAGCTGCTAAGTATTTCCAATCATAAACCTGACGTCCTTTAAGAAAAATGATGACAGTGCTCGCTTTGGCAGTGCGTACACTAAAATTGGAAAGAAAAGTGAGGATAGCTCAGATTCTTTTAAATCACATACCTAAAGAAATTAGTGAAAGGAAAGAAGGGTCAAGGCCAGTTATTCAGTTGGAGCAATTTACATTTTTATTAACTTAGAGAGGTTAGGCAGTGTCACATTTTAACTGGATATCTATCAACTCCTCCATGTCTGTTTTTTTCTCTATTTGCATAAGCAATTGACAGCTCATTAAGAGCTCATTAGGAACAGAGAAGACCCTGTGATCAGGGGAGTAAATTGAGCAGTTCCAAGCAAATCTTTCTTTGTAAGATTTCTCATTATCTTCTAAGAATGTGAAATGCAACTATGATATCTAAAGATAACAGCAAGTCAACTTTCTATATACTTGTAAAGTATAGCAGGAAATGATCCAACGATTCATTATCTCTGAATCTGTTTGACTTGATAAGAAAGGATGATATGGTGATAGAATCTATAATTCCATCATTTGATCATGAAAGATAAAGCTAAACATCTCCACATTTCCAAACTTAGTTCTCCTTTCTTTCATACGTATTGTACGTGTATATGTAGTTATATCACTCACACACACACACACACACACACACATATACATTTATACTTAATTGCAAATGAGCATATATTTGAGAAACAAAGTAATCTTGTCCAGAAATAACCTATATGTGAAAAAATTGACCCTGCTTCTTTCAGGTAAAATATGTTCAGCATATAAATGAGTTCTTTTTTTACTTGCTAATACTCTCTTGACCCTAACACAATAGACAAAAATCAAATCTCCTCTGTATAAATGTTTGCCTGATACTTATAACTCTCTAGGTACCAAAACCTATTGCAAATGTAAAGGCAAATGGACACCATTGTGCTGGCTATTCTTTTGCCTTTTGTGCTGCACTTTATGCAATCCATGAATGGAAATCACTTTTAAACACTCAGGAATTGATTCAAGGGAAGCAGTGGCAACACGTTTATTTCTGTTTTATTCAATTTCAGGCCCACACTGCGGTGAATTGTCCAGATGTTGTTGGAGTTTCAGAGTCAAAACTATCGTGGCTCTTGTTTTCTGCTGAAAGATGCTATATTCTAAGCATGAAGAACTTGTCGCTACCTCTGGCTTTCTTTTGCATGTTTGTGTTTTATGAGAGAGGCACAGAGAAGAATTGTATATACCAAATTCTTGCTGATCTCTATTGCTTTATTGCCTTTTGGTTAAAAAAAATAAAACAGTGAAAGCTACAGTGCGTGTTTAGATCATTCGTATGTCCTTACTGGGCTGTGTTTCAAAGCCCAATTTGATCTCAGTGGCATCGCCTTTGTAACATAAAATGAAACATGGTGCTCAAGAAAAGTAAGGACATAGACATCCAGGCCCTTTCATAGCAGTCGGTACAGCTTCAGCTTTCTCTCTCTGTGTGGCAGTTTTCCTTTCCTTTCTTTCTTTCTTCTGACAAGCAGCCATTGTCCCCTTGGTGAGATCTGCAATATTACTTTGACCCCAGCCCATCAATCTGCCTCAATTGGATAATGATCTGTAATCACTTTCTTTCAGGGGAGTCTATAAATTTGCCAAGGCCTCCTTCTTTTCTGAAGGACCCCTTATGTTCACTCCCATTTGTGTAAGCGCACTCTCTTTTACAAAGCTAAATAGCCATGCACATGGTCCTTTCTGTGTGGAGGCAGTGGGTGGTTTTCTGTTGATTTTCCACGCTCTGGTCTTTTAAAGGAGACTAAGCCTGACATGCAGGCACCCAGTGGGGGGTGACCCTAGCCAGACCACATCACAGGCCGCCGCTTTTCTCATTAAGGCTGACCCATCTTTAGGTCACTTTGTGCCACCCTTGTAATCAATGAGCTTAATGTTTGATGCAAAAAAAGTTATAAGGAAAGGAATAGGGAGGAATGAGAAATGATAGGAACTACAGAAAAAAAAATAATCCAACCCTTCAATATCTCAGATCTTAGGCTGAGACTCTCAGCAGTAAAAGGCAAAAAGAACTTCTTGATGGCATGCATATGATTTATCAAGCAACTCCTGTTTGCTTTCCATAGGACATAAGATTCTAGGTCCACCTTTGCCTAGCAAGGCTCATTCTTCCCATTAAGTAGAATGAGCAGCTCTGCTGCTGGCCAGGTGGCCAAAGTCCAGGAGCATGGGGTTCCTGAAACATTAGAAGGATTTCGTTTCATGTTATAAGGATTCCAATGAGATTGAGAAGAATCAAAAGGAACAGATCAATAAAAAGAAAAATAACACACCTAGGACATAATCTAAACTGCTTGTGTAGTAAAGAAGCTACAGGAAACTTGCAGTTTATGCATCTAAAACAGAGGAGGAACATCTCTGTGCACGGTGGGAGCTGTCAAAAGGAGCACATTTTAATGAAAATAAGTGTCCCAAGAAGGTAGATTAGCAAGAAAATTCTGTCCTCTGGACAATAAACATTAACATCAAAATAATTTTGAATTTAATGATACTTATCTAAAATCTCTACCTGATTAGTTTTTAGTTGGTAGCAAGGCAATGCTTTCTTTGTTTTTAGCGTAAGCAAACAAGAAAAGATGTCTTAAGTCAGTCAAGGGAACAGCAAAGATAAATTCAAGGAGCTTTTAATTTTTGTTTGCATTTTACACCACCACATTGGAAAGGAATACATGGTTGAGAATTTAATTTCTCTACTATCATTTTCATTACTTAAATACTTACAATTGATGGATTAAATACATAAATTTTAATTTAATTGTTTCATCAAATTAAGTAACTGATTAATTCAATCATTATAAAAATATAGACCCAGAGAAAAATGCATAAAGTGAAAATAGAAATTTGTAGATTTCAGAGTAATTATAGAACACGCATTACCATAACAAACACACTGTTTAAGAAAAAAAAATTGGCATTTGCAAGTGAAATATTAAAATCAAGAGTTAAAAAAGAATGAAGCAGGTTTTTTCAGGTTTGGAGGGTCCTTCCGTGAATCATGGATTATTTTGGGCTGGATGAAATCCTCTCAGGTCACACATCCAATCTGACAATGTCATAAGGGAAGACTCTAATGCCAAAAGTGGCTAAATGACTTATCTGGGTGTTATTGAAGGCTTACTAGCTACTATTCTACTGTTTAGCCCATTTTACCCAGGGCCTCCAGTGAGGAAAATCTATACATTATTTCTGTAAGGCACAAATCATTCATAAATCATGCTGTGTATCTACATTTCCTCTCTCACATACTGAAAGAAAACTAACTCATTTAGTAACATGGGTGAACCCATCATTTCAGCAAAGTCTTATACATTGGAAAATTAGCTACTTTAACTATGTAGAAAAACATTGGTGTATTTACAAAATAGGCTGTATAAAAATTTTATGAAAAATTCAAGTTCTGAAGGCAGAGACATATGTAGCAAGTTTCATTATCACTACTAGACTGAGTAACATGTCACACTGATATTCAAATTATAAAGTGAGTCATGAGTGCCTAAATTTGATACAGCTTTTTACATTGTGATTTCTTAGGAAAAGTTATTATGAAATTGTGAGAACATTGAATAAGCTTTGTGATTATTTTCCAAAAATGTGAACAGTTTTGTAAAGTGAGTTATTCATGGCTAGAAAATATAGGTCAAAAAAGTTAAAAAAATTCTGAGACACTATTGACAAAGAACTGTAGATCTAGAAAGTATGTAGAAAGTTGAATTCATATTAATATGCAGTCTCCCTTATATAATCCCATATAATTGTATCTTGGTGATAAAAATGATCCTACTTTTATCCAAACTTCAGCTACAAAAACTATTACAAAATGACCTTCATTATCTTACAAAGAAATAAAAAAATAAATATTGAAGTTCAGGTACTTTTCTTTGCCCAAGATTCAATGGCAGGTAAGTGTTTTGGTTATTATTTCAAATTTGACAAATCTTGAACAAGACATATATAGCTTGTACTGTTTTCTATCATTTCCATTATTAAACATAATTAGACACTCATTATTTGCAATATCAAAAATGGATATCAAAATTAAAATTTACCATGTCTTTACTTTAGTGTTACAGATATGCTGAGACAACTAGAGGTTCCTCCCTGAACACCCGTAGCAGAGCCTGGAGCACATATACCCTAATATTTTACACACATTTTACGATTACAAATATTTGTTACTTTATTACTTCATGCTTCTCATTAATACTTGAAGATATGTTCATACTCTCTTTCATGCAACTTTGTGATGGAGCTATTAAACTGAAAAGTATATCATTACCTATCACACTTCTTACTTCTCTAAAACCATAAGAAAGGTAGATTTATAGGTTATTCTTCTTTCCAAAATACCTCTGTCAATTCTATTTTTTTTACTGATAAACAAATAGCAATGAGACAGTTTCAAAACTGATTTGTTTATAGGAAAAATGTTTTGCTTGTTAACGTATGTAAAAATATAGAATTCATAGTAAGCACTCTTATCACAAACAAATAGAAAACTCACAAAAGAACACAAGAAAGTTGCGGGAGATTATAGGCATATGATTACCTTGATTGTATTGGTGATAATATAGGTGTAAGCATAGGTCCAAACTCATCAAAATAAACATTGCATATATGAAACTATTTGTATGCCAATGATGTTTCAGTAAAGCTTTTACTAAGAAAAACTAAAAATAACAAACCTGTCTATGAGTCTTCCTTCTCAGAAATTAGATATTAAGCCACAAATCAAAAGACCTAGGCTTCTACAATCAGTACTTTTGGGAATTCATGTTTTCTTAGGGCAAGTGAAGAAATTTTAATGAGAGAATTCTTTAGAAGCAGCCTTCAAGGATGGCGGCAGTAGGGAAAAATAGTTCTAATAGCTCTACAAGATAGCAACCCTTTATGTAATCCTGGTTGTCTCTTCACATCTGTTGTCATACTTGGGCATTTTCTTCCTATTTCAAATATTACAGGTATGTTATTTAATGGTCTGACCACAGAGCTGCTTTTATTTATTTTCCAATTCTGTTATCACAGATGTATGATGAGTCTATTTTTAAAAATTGAAACAATGGAGGCAGATGCCACATACTTACACAGAAAATGAGATGTTTAGTTCTCTTCATGCTGGACTGCATTTAAAAATTAAGCTAAAGTCAGTAGAGCATACATTTTTCATATTACTTTACTAAAGGAAAAACCTTTTTTCTCCTTTATGTAAAATTCTTGCTGGCTATATGCTCTATAACTTTAAAAAAATTTCCATCAATTTTGTATTTGTTGAGTATTTTAAATCAGGTTTAGTCATTAAATTTTGGGTAGATAAAATTATATATTTTTCCATAAATTGATTAAAATGGTGAATTTCATTAATTGATATCCCAATACAAAATAATTTTTGCATTAATGACATGCATAGTATGTAGACTTAGGCTATGTTATTTAAGGTAATCTTATAATTGTTGGCAGCATTTTAGTGATTTTGTATTAACATTCATTAAATTAAATGAATATTTTTATGTCTATCAGATCGAAGCTGCAATCAAATGCTCCTTACTTAAAATTAGATTTCCTTATTTGTATATCTACAGGAACATTAAGATTACCTTGTTTCTGAGTATTTGCGGGCAGATTTGTGTGTTTGTGTGTATGTGTGTGTGTGTGTGTGTGTGTAAGAGAGAGAGAGAAAGGGAGAGAGAGAGAGAGACAGAGAGAGAGAAGGAGTTCTGAAAAGGGGTAGTTCTGTAGTTCTTAGAAACACTTTTATTTCTCTTCTATGAAAATGCTGGTATATCATTCCTAAGGTGTTGGATATTCAGACAGATAGTGATGTTAAACTCAACTGCTTCTGTTACATAGTAATGATATCATTAAACTTACCTTCTGGGTGATTAACAGCTAAAGTTTGCAGATTAAATATTAGAGAAATAGAGGGGCCACAAGGCTAGCTAATATTTTGGCTCTAGCCCTTCAGGGTCAGTGAGGACACAGGACAGAAGAGAACCTGTGCTTTGACATCCTGTAACTTAGTGGTGTTCCAAATTTTCTGTTCAAAGAGATTATGGGGCCACAGAGGAAAGTGATTAATGATGTAGAGTGTGCCTAAGAAGAGTCACCTAGAGAGAAAAAATTCTCTCAGGCTTTCACAGAGAACAAATTGGTCAAGCAATGGCCATAGCTCATCCAGATGACCAACGGTGACAAAAGTTCTACAAGCTACTCTATATGGTTTCAGGGTAACTCCTGAGGGCATTTGACTGACCTTGTCAGATACAAAAGGTAAATTTTTAGTTATATAGATCTTGCTTTAACTTGGTCTTAACCATCCAACAGAAAAGTATAATCACGAAGTATAAAAAGTAATGCCACGTTAATATGCTGGTCTATAGAAAGCTCAAGTCAACAGCTTCTGACATTGGCAGTCTTATGGATAACCCACTACTATTATGGACCACTATTAGGTTATTTTGCTCTGTTCAAGTACCTACTATGTTTGAATTTGTATTAAATATGAAAAGGTCCTTTAAAGACATCTCCAAATACAGCTTCTCTAATAGCAATGCATCACTCATCTCAGACAAAACAATACAAAAAAGGGGAATATAAATGAAGGACCATTCCGTAGTGAAAAAAAAAATATACACACACACACACACACATGCACACACACAATGGGATAGATATACAGCCACTTTCTCTTGGCTCAATGAGAAGAAAGATTTGTGCTGATAGTGTTTAGACAAGATACCATGTCTGCATCTTGTACTCTGAAAAACTACTATGAAGACAACAACTTGCAATGTATTAATTGTTTTAACTGTCTTACTAATCAGTTTTGAAAGTGTCTCACTGCTATTTCTCATTAATAAAAAATTCAAGAAAGAAAATGCTGGTATTAATGTATTATACTTCTGTAAAAATAAATTTTCATATTTTAATTTCTCCTAGGAAATTATGATTTTTAAAATCATTTATGTATGATTCATTGTGAGCTTTGAAAATTTCTTTTTTAATCTATATTTTGCTTTCCAATTTCTTCTTTCATATTTTTTTAATTCTTTTTATTGCTATTTTGTTTAGTATATAATTTGTTTTTGAATAGTCAAGAAATAAAGTTTACCTGGTTTATTTTTAGATTTTTTCTGTAATATTCTTCATTAAATCTGCCCAAGATTATATCATTTCTACATAGAGACTTTTTCTAAATTTCATGATTCTTAATTAATTAATCTAATTTTTTAAATTATTTACACTTTATAAAAGTATTATAATTAGATAGTATTATTCATTTCTAACTTTATTATAATTAAATACATTATTATTAAGTAAATAATTAGAGATTTTATGGCATTACAGGGAGTCAATTTGAATATCCAACATGTAATTGAAAAGGGGAATATTTATATCATTGGTATGTAAAATTTAATCTCCTATAATGCCTGACTTATTAATTAGATGTCTAAGACTTTTACTTCTTATTTTTATTGCATTATTATAAATAAATATTTTCAGTGTTAAACATGCCATGTTAAGAGGATTTGTCTTTAAATGGCCTTAGATTCTGCCATAGCCATATATTAGTAGATGCAAAGATTTCATGATTTTTACATCTTCACTGTAAATGAATGAATTTTATTATGTTTATGTAAGAATTTTAGTCCTAAAATTATACCATGTATAGAGGCAATGAAAAAATATTTATGGGAAGTATTTTTAATATTTAAATTTAACAAAGATAATTATTTTCATTATCAAAAGAATCCTGTAAACCAGCAAGATAAAGAAACAAATGTGCTTAATAGGAAATGGGGAAAATATAGGAACAAGGAAAAAAAATCTATTCAAAAATATACAATGACATGTAAAAAATCATGGCAGCTAGTAAGATGCATATGGAAGCCATAAGCCACTTAAAACCTACAAGGAATGTGGAAGTGATTAAACCCTAGGCCCAGCATTCTGGGGTGTGCAAATTAGGCAAATTATCAGACAGGTTCATAAGCTGAATGTATGTGTGAGCTTGCCACAGAGCTCTGCTTGCGTGTGCGAACGGTGAGGAAGGACTAGAGCGAGTAGGCGCGAATGCAGATCAAATGCATTAGGAGCTTTTGTGTTGGAAGAAGCTGTAGGGATGGACATCAACAAAACTGGCCCAGGTCAGAGTGGGGCTTTGCGTGGAAATGCCTACGGAAGGCCAGAGAGGACGGGCGTCTCCCTTCCACTCCTGAGGGTGCATCAGCCCTCAGGAATGCCAGGGAAGGAGTTTGAACTCCTTCTAGAATGTGTTTCCTACGGTGCTCACACCTTGTGCTCTGTATGGTTACATGTGGCTAACAGAGGAACAAGAAAGATTTGAACTAACAGTGCTTGGACAGGCTCTCATGTCTGATTCTGGCACTACGAATAACCACTGCGAAGACAGCAATACACGACGTACTGACTATTGAAACTGTCCTGCTAAGCCGGGCGTGGTGGCGCATGCCTGTAATCCCAGCACTCGGGAGGCTGAGGCAGGAGGATCGTTGTGAGTTTGAGACCAGCCTGAGCTACAAAGTGAGCTTAAGGCCAGACTGAACTGCATAGTGAGACCCTGTCTCAAAAAGACAAAAAAAAAAAAAAAACTGTCCTGCTAGTCATTTTGAAACTGTCTCATTGCTATTGTTTGTCAACAAAAATTAATTAAAAAAATAAAGAATAAAGAATCTCTGTTCTATTCATGATCAGACCTTAAAGATGACTAAGTTCTAGCCACTACTATCTAAAGCAGCTTTAATTCAGACTTTGGATCTGCTGTTGGTTAGGTATTAGATTTTCCAGCAAGGTCCATGTGCTAAGGACTTGGTCCTCACTTTGGAGCCATTAGGAAGTGATGGAAATTAAAAGGCACGCAGTAGGATGCCAGCCCCTCTCGTTTACTTCTCAGAGACCAAGAGGTGAGCAGCTTGCTTTTCTTTTCTTTTAATTATTTTATTGAGGGTCTGGGGAGATGCTTCAGTGGAATAAAGTGCTTCCTTGGCAAGTGTAAGGGCCTGAGTTCAATTTCCAATTCTGCAAAAAAAATAATAATAATAATAACAATAAAATAAAATTTAAAAAATTGAGAAACAAATTTTGAGACAGTTTCAAAACCGATTAATAGGACAGTTTCATTAATAAATATATTGCATATTGTTGTCTTAGGGAATATTCATTGTACAAGATGCAGACATGATATCCTGACCCAAAACACTATTAGAACAAATCTTGTTATTCACTGAATTAAGAGACTATAGCTATATATCTATCCTATTTTGAATATATAGATATAAAGTGGTCATTCATTTGTATCCCCTTTTTTTGTTTAATTTTGTCAGAGAAAGGTATTCCATTGTCATTTAAATATTGTAGGTATATGAATGCAGCAAAATATTCCAAGATAGTCCAGTAGTTCCATAATAGTAGTTGGTTATCTGTAGGCTATTTCCTCCAAGAAGTGCTACATTGTTTCAGGCCTAAAAATATCGGCCAACTTACCATCTATCCAAATCTCTGAAACTCTGAGCCAAAGTAAACCTTCCCATTTTATAAGATGGCTACCTCAGGTATTTGATCATAGTGATGGAAATTTAGCAGTCTCAGATTCAAAGTAAATAATACTTATTTTTATTTAGAAAGGCAAACTATGTATCAGTAATGGTAAAAGAAAACTTTTAGGTCGCCATGGTACAGGGGCAGTGTTGACCCAGTGCAGTGGTCTTTGCTCCTTGAGCACATCGATGTTTCGCTGCCTGCTGTGCTGCAGGGACAGCAGAACTGGCCACATGCTTCTGAAGAAGATGCTAGTTGTGCAGCTAGACATGCAGCACATGGGAACAGATGTTGTCACTGTGAAAAACAGAAGAAGAATATGTGGAACAGGAGGTTGTTTAGCTAGTGGACCTTTACATCAAAACAAAAGCTACTTCGAATTCAAAAGACAATACACAGGAATCTGGGGTGCTGGTGTCACAATTCAGAATGTGAATCTGAACCAGATTCCTCTTGGCCGAGACATGCATAGTCTTGTGGCGAGAAATGATGGAGCCTGCACCTACCAGAAAACACCTTCCACAGGAGGGAGTCCTGTGGGTATCACGTATGACCATGTAGAACTAAGTGTATATTGGAATGGAAAACCACGCATTGTCCAGAATCGGATATACAAGGGACAACGTTTCCACTTGTTTATGCTAATGACACTGTAATCTTGGCTTGCCAGTTCAGTGAATTGTATCATACTCTACCTGGACTTGAAAAAATACTGTTTGAACATCAGATCTTCTGAATGTATTTATTTTTTAATATATTTCTGCACTGTTTAAATATTTACCATTTAACAAAGTTTTACCTGATATATAGATGAAAATAATTCTCAAAAATTTGCTTGTTGATGTTATCTAAGGAATCAATATATTCAGCATACACTCAAAAGTTATGATTTAAAATACTTATTCTGTGTGATATGAAAATCAACAGTTTGAGGAATTTATTTAAATCTTATTTAAATCAATAGAATTATGTGTTTGAGAAGCAGTATTATACAGTAATATGTATATAAATATTTAAAAGGGACTTTCTTAGACAAAATATTTGTATTATTACAGATGTAGAGTTGTGTTGTCATTCTGAAATTTAGGCCTCATTAACTATTTTAAGTGTGTAACCCAGTAATTTTTTCCAACATTTCATATTAACCCATGATGTAGTGATTTGAATGTGATAAATCAAGGGTTCATTTCTTTGCTGAAACTTAAATACAGCAGAGAAAATGAATGATTCTTGCTTATGCAATCAAGATTTAGAAGAGGTCATTGACTTATTGCCAAAGAGAGTTGGAGGATATTCAGATGTTTAAGTATTTTCACATCTTAATACATATATAGGGGAGCCAGGGAGATGGCTCAGTGGAATAAGTACTTCCCTGGCAAGTGCAAGGGCCTAAGTTCAATCCCCGGTTCTGCCAAAAAATAAATAAATAAATAAAAATACATATACATTATGTTTGTTCTTCTGTAGTTACTTTAGGTCAATAACAGTAACTATTGTGAACTTTTGGGCAAAATTCTTATTGAAGGGTTTTGTCTGGAGGCCAACCTCAGCTCTTAGAGGCCAAGCCCATTCTCAACATGTGAGCCTTCCAACATGGCCATTTTCTTCTTCAAATATAGGTTGGGAAAAAAATTCAGAGCATAGCTACGAGCAGGATGAGTTGTTATGTACAGAATCATGGAAATGAAATCTTATAACCTATGTCATACTCCTTTGGAAGAAATAAGCACTGTTCTTGTCCAGACCAGTTATGAGAAATGTTAAGGCAGTACCAGAATACTGTATAAGAATTATGGGATACTCAGTCTATCTTCCACAAGTTTGAATTGTGTAATAAAAATGAAACATAAAATTAAATCTTTCAGTTCCCTCAGATAGCAATGGGGATGCATGTTTTTCTGAAGGATGATTATAGTTTTATGATAATAATTTCAAAAAATGAATTGGATTAAACAATTTTTAAATGACTCTGTAAAATTAAGACCAGGTAGAAAAAAAAAACTAATAAATTTTCAAGGGGCACTTTTGTATATTAACATAATACATACAGAAAAATTTACATAAATCAAAAGTGCAAGTGAAATAGTTTTTCAAAAACTGCTTTTATATTTCTCAGAATGTATCCTTGTAGTTAAATTGTACATGGCTCTACAGGAGAGCTGGGGACATCTTCAACACTTATTCTTTACAAATGCACTTACATGGAAAAGAATGTATAAATTTTAAGAATTTTTAATAAAAACCTGAAGACTAATAAAAGGTAAGGTAGTATACCTACAATAACAGCAGACAAAATAGTCTAATACAACTTTTTAGAGGTAATGTAATACATTAATAGAAACAATGATTCATCAAAATGTAGCAACCACTTTTAGCAGTACCTATAATAGCTGATGAAATGTAATGGTTCACATATAAATTATAGATATAGCATGCTGAATTTTCAGGTAAAAGTCTTTCATAATGTTCTTATTTGTCTGTAATTCTCACTTCTTTTTTCTAATACTGTATCATGTTGTTGTATTTTGCAATTAGTAGATTTCAGGGTATCTGTGTAGGCTATGGACCACCTCTGGCTAAATCTGTATGTATTCGGTAAACTCACCTCAAGATATATAGACCAAACACTGAAAGATTAACAAGAAATAAAGAAAATGTCAAAATCGCCATAAAAAGCTGTAATACAATTTAAACAATGGCTGATAATGTCATGAGATAAATTGTTCTGAGAATATAAAAGGTCTGAAGGAAAGTATCAGCAAACTTAATCTTGATAATTTGTCTAGAATATGCACCCATTAGAAAAAAGGTTGTGCATTAAGATGACATAGGTCTCACCTAGAATAATCACATGCAGTACGATGATGCAATCTTGGGTGTAGTTTAAGTGACTAAAACTATTCAGAATACATTGTCTGATCACAGTACAGGGAGAATGGCTGTAAATTACCTCATGAAATTGGAAAATATCAAACTGTTTTGCAAAGAAGCAACATGCAATGAGCTATGTATGAAAGAATAAATTACCAAAAATTAAGAAAATGTTTGGAAAAAAAGGATATCATGAGCAGCTTAGTTCAAATAAACTTGCAAATTTATAGCTAATCAATAAGTTTCCAAAATAACAATTTAAATAGAGGATCTAAGTCATTCTACAGTAATTAAAATGATTTTATTAAAGAACTTCTCACAAAGCAAAGTCATACCACACTTCAACAGTTAATTACAAAAATCTCCAAAAGTGCTACTATTCACAGCATTTGATGTAGGCAATATAACTTGGATGTGAAAATTTCCAAATGTCATTATAATAAAGCAAAAGCGCAAGCTAATGTCTGTGGTGGTTATAAATACAAAAATCATAAACAAAATAATTAAAAATCAGATGCAAAGGCACATAAAAATGATAATACATCATGATCAATTTAGACTCTTCCTTTTTTCCCAGAAAGATGCTCGGCTTGACATTTGAAAAATCATTGTAATTTATCTCATTAATAACAAAAAGGAAAAATATACAGTCATTAAAGTAGATGCTGAAAATTGATTAAATTTTGCTGCAGCCATAGAAATAACATTTTAAAAATTAGAAAACAATTCCCTCATCCAATGGTTGTATCAAAATAAACCTGCATAGGGAATAATGCCTAATAGTGAGAAACTGAGATGCTTCCGTGCCCCTCAGGCATGCAATGAGAACAATCATTATGAGAACTACTGAGTTTTTACAGAAAGGTAAAGTTCCTACTAAGTGTAAGGAAGCAGGAAAAATGAAGAGGATTACAAAGGCAGAGACGAAGAATTTTATTACTAAATTTACCAAGATCGTCCATGAAGATCAATGTAGAAAACTACTACTGTTCACATGCCAACACAAATAAATACAAAATGAAAGTTTAAAACTATAACTAAAGGCAGTATGAAAAATAACATGTTTATGATAAAATATAAACACGAATTTTTACTTGTGGTGCTTCAAAAATTATTCAAGAAAATTAAAGAAGAGTTAAGTGGAGAGCTATAACACTGCAAGTCTCTGGGTATTTGAGTATATGTAGATATAAAATAAAATGCTCATGTTAAATTTATGAAGAAAGAGAATAAAGAATAAACAAGATCATAATGAAAAATGTATAAACCTATAGCTCTGGAAAATGTGAAGTTGTATTAAATTGTTACAGTAATAAAAAAAAGAGTACGGCACTGTTGGGCCCATAGCTAAGGAGTGAAACTACACAGGAGGCTCAGAGGCAGACCTACACCTCCACACCCACTGGGAAACAGGTGAACCTGCAGCGTGAGGCAAAGTGGGGTCTTTTCAATAAACAACACGGATCATGTAGAGATTTCCAGAAAGTGATAAAATTTAATTTTTCTCTCATAGCAAGCACAAAACAATTTCTAAGCAAATTATAGATGAATATTCAATGCAAATGCAAGCTAATAGCAAGCTAGAGAGGGAAAATACATTTAAAATGCTTACATGTAATAAAATATTCATTATAATGACACTGAAAACTTCTACAAGTCTGTAGGAAACAGTCCCATTCCAGCAGAACAAAAGACAGGCTATCCGATGAAGTATTCTACATTAAAATGTTTTCAAGACTTGCTTATGAATATGTTTTCAAATCCTGTTTTACTAATGACAAAATACAAATTCAAAACAGCATAATTCTCATTCTATTGAAATTATGAGTAAATCCGTACAGCAATAGGAACTCTTGTGAACTGAAAAAAGAGATGTATTAGTGCAATCACTTTAGAAAACAATTGGCAACATCTACGAAAAGGGAAAATAAATACCATGCAATTCAGAATTTCCACTCATTTTTTCTGTATATATTCACTGCGAGATATTTATATACATTCTCATGGCAGTGCTACTTCGATTAGCTCAAAATGAAAACAACTTACAGTAGAACAGATAAATTGTTGTGCACCCATGCGGTGGAATTCTACAGAGTATTGCAAAGGAATTAATTCTTGCTCTGTGCAACAACATGAATAAATCCCCAACCATATTGGACAAAAGATGCCAGAAAAATGTGTAGGTAACGAATTATTTCATTTGTCTAACTTTCAGTAACCAATCAAAACTAACTTACGGTATTAGAATTCGTAGCCATGATTCTTTTTTGAAAAAAGACTGAATATGGAAATTTCAGGATAACGTTTGAGTCTGGGCTGGCTCTTCATTGGAGCGCTGGCTTCCATTGGTTTTTACTTTTTAGCACTTTATCCATCTATAGAGTTAGGACTTGTATACATTTCCATGTTTGTTATGCTTCAGTTATACGTAAAGAATGAGTAGGGCTCTAAGTGTTCTCCCAAGTGATGATAAAAATGTGAACCTCAAAAGTCAAAGTGTACATATGTGTGTGCTATATCTCTTCCAAAGAATCAAAAAACAAGTTTTTTATAGGCCCATTGTAATTACCTCCAAACACTAGAACATTAACCAGTTCATCAATAGTAAATATCCTCCTGATCTTATAATCTGGTATCCATTTTTTGTACATAGTGTACATGTAGTGTTCATTTGAACATGTGTGTGTATTATGTTTAAAACAAGTTTTAGAGTGGAAAGATTTGGAGGAAATTTATTAGTGTATCACTTAATCTCTTTTGAGAATACCATCAGTGCCTAATTTAAATGCATAAGTTGCTAAAAGAGCACATGAATGTAATAATCCAATGTTTTCGAGTTAATTGTGAGTACATCAAAGTTATATAATAATTAAGTAATAAAATTGGTCTTGAGTTGACAAAGAAAAACAGAAATAGTGGAAGTCAGCTAATGCATTTTATGTTAATCTTTATTCATTGTTTCTGCTCCTCATTGCAGAAAGTCATTAATGTTATTACATTACAAGTAATATGCATAGGAAAAAAGCAAAACATTTTCAAAACACCAAATTCTACCCACACTTGTGTTAATAAAATTCCAAAGTTATACTCATTTGTTTCTAAAATAGTGAGTCATAGAAAAATTTAGTCTTAGTTAATGAAGAAATAAAAGAGAAAGTTCAATTATTTAATTTTTATTTGGTTATTTATAGTAATTCATATAATGATAGAGACCATTTATTTTTTTGAATAAAAGAATTATATAAATTTATGATAGGTACCAATTATAAGAGAATAACATTTTAAAGTTTTTGTGTAGAGCAACTGAAATGCCATTTTATTATTGAAATTTGAAGGATCATTTTTTATGACAGTAAGTACCAAGAAAACGAAGCGCATACGTGACAGGACATGATTCCATAAAGCCATTCTGGGAAGTCATTCCTTCCTAGGAAAATGGTCTAAATCAAAGAACTGCGACCTCTGCCACTTATGCCACCTAATGTATTATTCCCCAATCCAAGATTTACCTTCATTTAAAGAGACATCAGAACTTATAAAACAAATTGCTCTTTCAAGTGCCACGTCCCTAACAAGAGCTGTTACTGTCCAAGTCACTCATTTCAGAAGACTAAACTAAGAATGCTGACTTCAGACTTGACATAGTAAATGCTGAGAGAGTCATGGGGCGACTTGAACCCTTCCGTTGTGATGTGCTGGGTTGCTTCATGTCCGTGCCAAGCCCTTTGCTGTGTTGCTTCCATGTCACCTCACACATCTCTGCCTTTGCCTGGAAGCTGTCAACTTCCCCTCCAAAGGAACATTAGGATGTTTTCTTTTTACCACCTAATTACTATTCGGTTAGACAATGTATTTACTCCAAAGTGGTTTAGCGTAATTGATTAGTTTGTTCCGTGGCAGGACAGGCATGGTTGAGGGGTGGTGGAGTCTGGGCTGAGACAAAAGCTTCTTTCCAGTCTCCTGCCAGTGCTTCTGTGCGGGCCACAGACCCTCCTTGTGGTGGGTGGTCTGTGAAGAGGTAATTGGAGATCTGCAGTATGTCCACTACAATCAACAGAGGGGCACAATGGCCACTCTGTAGGGAATTGGGGAAGAGAATTTGTTTAAATAAAAGGGCAAGGTTGTCAGAGTGGCTGAGCCACTCACAAATGTCCTGGGCATCGTCTGAGGACCTGCAGATTGAGAATCATTTAGTCTGAGGCCAAAACAATGATAAAAAAGTAAAGTTTAACTGAAGCAGTGTACTATAAAATGAAACACATGTGTTACTGTTGATGTTTAACAACCTCTTTTATGAGGTACTTCAAAATGTAATTGTTCACAAAGATAAAAATGTTTTCTTATGCAACAGCCCCAACATAAAAAGTACATTGTAAAGCTGTCATTATTATGTGTTTATTAATTTTATTTTCAATGCCAGGTCTAAGAAATAAGTGTAAAATCTACCTCTGAGAAGAAGCAGATGAAAAGTAGAATTGTCAGTGGGACTTATTAAAGTTTTATTCATAAAGTAAATGGAGTCAGTACAGTGTGTTACTGTTGGTTATCACTGCGTGTATTTTATAGGAACCATGGTGCTTGCTTCAAACATGAAAACTGTTGTGGTCGCTGGACTCAAACCTTTAGATGATGTAAGTCTTGATTAAACCAGCTTATGTCTTGGGCAAGTAGCGATGCAAACTGTGGTGCAGGGCCAAGCGCTCCAAGTCATTGGGCGAATGCCCTTCACCACCACCCAGTGACTCTTCCATTGGATATTAATGCCTTGAAGGGTCACTGAGACTGTTATGGAGAAGACAGAAGTTTTGTGACCTGAAAACTATGTTTTTCTCACACAGCAAAGTCAATACCTTAACCTAACACCTTTCCTTTTTATATTCTTTTCTTCCAATTTTGTTCTGAGATTTTCAGAATGTTTATAGTTTCAGGAGAGAGCAGAACGATTTCCCATTGTGTTGTTGTTTAAGCTTGCAATGAAAACAAAAAATGACAGGCAAAAAACACAATGGAATAAGCCAATGAAGCCATTTAGCATTTCTTCTCTATCTCTGCTTTCTGAGGATACATAACACATTTTAAAAATATATACCTGAAGAGAAATTTTCTCTATTTCACTTTGAAATAAAATGGTCTTTCTATTGCTAATATAAGTCCAACATTCTAAAGTCACTCCAGAATATGTTCTGGATGCAATGCCATGCCCTAGTTGCTTTTCACAAACCAGCATGTTGGGCCCAGGGAGAATAACAATAGCTCAGTAGAATAAGCACTTGGCTGGCAAGTGCAGGGTCCTGAGTTCAACTCCACTCCTGAGAAAAAAAGAAAGAAAGGAAGGAAGGAAAGAAGGAAGGAAGGAAGAAGGAAGGAAGGAAGGGAGGAAGGAAGGAAGGAAGGAAGGAAGGAAGGAAGAAAGGAACAAAGGAAGAAAGAAAGAGAAAAAAAAAGTAAGCCAACATGTTGATCCCAGTCAAAAATAATGTAATCATGCCTAACAAGTGGTTGCTTGGGCATTTATAGGTACAAGAGCTCAGGAAAATGCCATAGAAAGTTGCTGTCTTTTAAATGCTGAACAAAATTTGTTCAACACAACTTTCTCCATCCACCCATCCCAATTGTTGTAAAAGGAGATCAAGAGAGGCCTGGGAAAACTCTAAGCCTCCCTTCCTAAGGAACTGCCCCAGCATCCTAATTCCAGGACTAAAAGTCCCCTCAGCAGAGAGAATAGCCACCTAAAATTGTGGACCAAAGCTGCACATTGCCCTGCAAGTTTCTGGGTGGCTTCTCACCTACCACATGATGTGACCTTTCTCCACGTGCTTGAGTTTGATTGAAAACTGACTTTCGGGTTTGCTGCGGAAGCCTTTCTTTCGATTTTGGTGGGGTGCTTTGTGCCAAAGAGACAGAAAAGAAAATCCTTCTTCAGACTTTCCATCATTTCTAGCTTCACTGGTTTAATAACATTTAATAAATGATCTATTATTACTAGGAAATGATGACTAGAGCTACCACTTTAGCTAAACCAAGAACTTTTTCTTATTGTGAGAAATCCCGGAGATACTCCTGAACATGGGCAATTAAAAAAATCTGAAGTGGTATTTACACTTAAAATAGATTTTCATTTCTAATTTTGAACCCTCAGTGAAGTAACAAATAATTTTAAATTTATGGTTAAATTTAAAAGCGCTATGTAGCACCAGTTTGGATAAAGACATTGACAGCAGGGTATGTGATAAATAGTATTTTACATTCTCAAACTTGCCCAATACAAATTGATTTTTTTTTCCATGTAGTTTAGGAAGTGTTTACATGGTGGTCAGGGTCCCACTACTAGATCAGACTACAGTGATCCTCCTTTTTATAGTCTCCCAAGTGCTGGGATTACAGGTGCACACCACCACGCCCAGTCTCAATTGCCATCTCAGCAAGCCCTGGGGATGGGGTCAACACAGCAGGCCAGGGGATTGAATCCCCAGCCCCTGCACTTGCTTGAATGCACTTAAGTCTGCAGAGCTATTTGGCTGGCCCAACTTGATGTTCATTCCAGATTTAGTTCATGGAAAAGGAGAATGGCCTACAAATGAATATCATGATTTCTCTAGTCTCTATTACTTTTTGTTTATTGTCTTTGGTGCTATGCATCGAACCTCAGGCCTCTCATTGGCTCAAGAGCTTTACCATTGAGCTGGCCAGTGAAGATTCCTGACACATACAAATGATTTACCATCCTTAGAGAAGGTCACCTATTACTCAGGCCCTGGATGGCAGGAAGATGCCAAATATGGATGTGGTCAGAGGTGCACAGCGCCTCCCAGAAGTTAATACACAACCCTGGTGCATGATACTGCAGGCCACTATCAATGCCACAGGTAAAAGTGTACCATGGCCTCCTCAGTTGTGTAAATACTTTGATTCTACCCTCTCTTTGAGGTTTTGAGGCACATAGCTCTGGAAGAGCTAAGTAAGTTGGAGACAAGAACTTAAAAACATGAACAGGCTATGTGGCATCTTTGATTCTAAGAATATCTGTGGCACAAAACAGCAAGGACTCAAGTGCTACACTAGCACCTGATGTTGGCTTTAGATATGGATTACTGACGTGAAGAGCCTGCTTCTTGGTGTGACTCCCCAGTGTCCTGTGATAAAACCCAGGTCAGCATTCAATTACTGCAACAACCCTGGGTCTCCTTGTATTTCCTCTTGATTTACTTCCTGCTTTAGAAATGAACTCTCTAGTCACTTAATCAGGCCCTCATAATCTCTTAAATTAAAAAGGAGGTGGAATTTGTTGTGCTTTGGGATATGCTGTACAGCTCCAAAATAGAACTTGGGGATCCTATCCTAAAACCATAATCTTCTCAGTATGGGACTTGACAAGTACAGCTGACCAAAGACAATGACAGGAGATGCAGAAATGTAAAATTTTGCCTCCAGTGGTTGTCTAAAAATGTCTTAACTTTCACTAAGATGCCACCAGATTCTTTATAATACAGGCTTTATTTTGTGTGGCGAGCAAGGATGGAACTACATTAGCCTACAATGGCCAAAAAAAAAAAAAAAAAAAAAAAAAAAAAAAAAAAAAAAAAAAAAAAAAAAAAAAAAAAAAAAAAAAAAAAAAAAAAAAAAAAAAAAAAAAAAAAAAAAAAAAAAAAAAAAAAAAAAAAAAAAAAATTGTTTCATGGCAAGGTTAGAGGACTGCAAGAATTCTTATGCAGCTGTTCCAGTCCTATATTCTTTAGAATATTAGACTCCATTTTCTTTTTATGAACTTGATTATAAATGATAAATTTGAGGAGAATATTTTGCTTGCCTTTGTCCATAGGGCAAAGGCATGAAAACTGAGAGTCAAAAGGCCACCTAGAGGCCATCTGTTTGATGTCCTGACAAGCGATAGTCTCTTTAGAGTGACACTCAGCAATGGATGACAAGATTATTTTTGTGGAACTTAAGTTTACTTTGTGAGAATTCCTAGTCATAGTTCTTGACTCTTTCTTCTGATGAAATAGAAACAACAACAGAACAACAGAAGACTCTGGTAGTATCAGAGAATTAGAGAGCTACGGGGAGAAGGAGAATTGCCTCCTCTCCTCCTTGGTTGTCATTGGCTCTTTGGCTGAATCTAGGAACTCAATTAACGTAACAGTTGATTAAAAAGAGGAGAATTTAAAAGTGTTATTTATTTTACACATAAGTGGAGATTTTCTCAAGTTGATAGAGTTCCGAAAAAAATGAAAAGTATACTTTCATATTTCTAAACAAAGAACAGTACATTTGTGAAGGAATGACAGAACAGAAGGATACTTGGATACAGTCATAAATCTAGGAATGTAACAAATAGGGAGTATGAAGCAGGTAGAAAATAAGTTACTTCAGCATTGGCTAATTCAGGTTCACTGTAGCTCAGGTTATGCTGACTGAAGCTACTTTCCAGCTTTGGTTGCACCCTGACATACCAGGCCATAGGAAGGACATCCTTCCCTAAACAATTGGCATGACTTACTGCATATAAGATGGCATGCTAAATGGTCCTTTATGAAGTTAGAGCTTCTCAAGTGATTTCAGGTTATTAACATACTGAGATGGTACAACTTTAAGTCCTTCAGTGAACTAGCAGATATTTTCTTCAATGTGCTTCTGTTCATATGAATGAGAGCATGTGACAGTGCTTTCTCTGTGGACACACAAGGATGTAGTGACCACCCGACAACTGTGTGTCTCATTTCTACCAGGACTCAGGGCAGAGGTGGAGGGATAAGAATACCCACAAACCACTTGCCACTGGCTTCTGACTACAGAAAGTGTACTCTACAGAAATCATAGCTCTATACAAGCTCTTTGGAATTTTTAGATAAAATGTTAAGATGTCTATTACTTTACTGAAACTTTACATTTTCTTTTTCCATTATAACAACTATGATTCTGACTTGAGAGCCTTTAAGTTTCTTGGGGTTGGCCATACTGTCTTTTCCCTTTGCCTTTGGTCTTGGACCCAGGTCATCCAACTTTAAAACTTGTCTTTACCATTCAGTGACACAACCACTGACAAATCAATTCAGATCCTGAAAGTTATAACTGTAAACATTTAACTGAAAAATTCCCAACTCACAACATTTATAGAAGAATTCTGTAAGTTCTAGATCCTACTTGGTGTTGAACTTGCTATTTTTTCTTTTCATGTCGTTCAATTAATTTGTATTCTAATGTAGCTGAAATTTCCTCACTAAGGACTGTTTCTACTGAGTAACCATAACCCTTGTATAATACATATACCTGTGCTGAACTTAATTTAATTCTAATAAATTATGTTGCACATCTGCTTTGGCCCAGACACACCAGTGGTGACAAGGTTTACATTTTGGTGACTGCTTCCTCTGCTTCACTTCTTTACTAAGAGTTTTATTGTCGTATGTTTCGATTTCTCGTGCCACTTTGGCTACACCTTGGTATTATTAAAGATTCTGAGCAGTGAGTATAATCTTGTCATTTCGTACAAGAGAAAATGTAATTGAATATGACTTAGATAGCAAGTGCGAAACTTTAAGGTTCAGTTCCTCACACTGTAGTCTCTATGCCCTTCTGTAACTGAGGTAGGTCCTTCCAATAGGTGTGGCTCTCCGCACCTACTTGCTGAGTGTTTTTCTGTCCTTCAGCAAGTGGATGCGGTGTTCACAAGGCAGTGCACCTAGAAAGCTTGGCTTCAAGAGTTCCCAGTCACCAGTTTGTTGATCAGAAATCTTTACTGTTATAAAGGATTCAGGCACACTGCTGTGTGTTTTTTGAACCCTACTGAAAGGAGCTCAATGGTACCATAAGGGAGCTTCCAACCCCCCCCCCCATGTAGTTGCTTCTCTACAGAGACTATGCCACTACCTCAAGAGTATTCCTGGGTTCTGAGCATTTTTTTCTCCACTCAGATTGTATTGGAGAAGGATCTTGCAGGTGAAAGTTGGGTTTCATAGAATAGAGGAGGAAAAGCAGCTTATAGCTTTATCGGCCCCACTTACATCTGACAATATGAGCATAGCAACCTGAACACTCATGACTGTACCTAAAATATGTTCTCAGATGATGCATGTCCTGCATATTCTTTCATAATAACCTTCCCTTCTCATGTTAGGCTGACGTTGCTCCCTGCAATTGAAAACTGCTTATTTATAAAGAGGAAAATGGGAGCAGAAGAGAGGATTTTAGAAGATTGCATATCAAATTTAAATATAAGCTGATACATAACTGGCTTGGATGCTCAAATAGAATTTAGACACTTAAAATCTTGTGTGTATTTATGTATTAGCAAAAAGAGAGGGCTAGGGATGTGACACAATGGTAGAGTGCATGCTTAGCATATGTAAGGCCTCATATTTCAACCCAGTTACTGCAACCTATCCATCTGCTCACACATTCATCCACGCATTCATCCATCCACCCATCCATCCATCCATCCATCCATCCATCCATCCATCCATCCATCCATCCATCCATCCACTCACCCATCCATCCATTCATCTATTCATCCACATATAGAAAGAAATGAAAACAATGGTAACATCATTGTCTAGTCACTCAAGATGTGATCCAAAAAACACCTTCCATATATAGCAATACATTAAGGGTAGTTAAGATTTCTGTTTTCTACAAATGATTACAAGTTCTTGGATTTCTTATCTTGCTAACTTTTTGGTCTATGAAATCACAATCTAATAAGAATAGAGACAAAGCCTCATAAGGGTGATATGATGCCAATGTGAATAATTTATCCTTAAGACATAATGTGATCTGCAAAGCTGCTGCACCTTTCTTTCTTAGGCCATCAAACATATAAAAATGTTTAACCTGTGGCAGACATCATACAACATGTTAGGAAGCCAGAGAGCAAGAGTATATAGTATAAGATAAAGCAATTCATAAATCTCACTTTAAATTCAATTTCAAGTCAGCTTTCTTGGTATTAGTTTTTTTGCCTCTTATTCATCTTCTGAGCGCCTCTTAATTAAATTTATTTCAGCATCATACAAAACAAACTGAGTTGATACAAAATAGGAATCACATCTTGAATAATTGGATACTAGGTCAAAAAAGGAAAGCCTGTTGTTCGGCAGCATTATCGTCATACAAGTGTCCCTTGCTCACAGTATGTTGTGACAAAGTAAAATCTATTTCAGCTGTTGTGCCACGATGGCTGTTATTTATGAAACATAAAAAGATACTGAAATACAAAAGTGCTTGAAAAGACCAGGGAAAGATCAGATAAAAAAATGCGAAAGAAACAGGCATCCTGGGATGGTAACTACTCTGCCATATACTGACAGGGAGGTTGTATATTTTTAGAATATACTGAAAGGAATGGTACTTTTACTTAGGTTTTTATGGTTTACCACGAGATGCAATTTTCTGGCCTTATATGCAGTTGTAACAAAAGTCAGGGACGTTTTATGATAGCTGCCACAGTTCATAAATGATGGGATACACTAAAATATTTATAGAACTGTAAAATCTTGATTTCTCTCTGGTTTAGCAGATGGGGCCCTAAAACTAGTTCCCAGATTGTCACATTTCTTCACTCTTTGATGACAAAGACGTCTGTTATCAGCTTTATTCTCCAGAGAACAAGTCCACTAGTATGACTAAGGTCACATTCTCAGTCAATTATCTACATCTGAGTAATGCCAATAAAGGAAGTTCTGAGGAGTTATAATTACTTCAGACACACTTCTTGGCACAAGGCTCTGATGTACTTTTATGTATTTCCTTGTCTTCATTTCTGGGAAATTCAGTCCCAAACTGTATCACCAGTAGATAAATATAACGCCAATTTTAAGTCTAGTCAGTTGAGGGGCTGAGGAAAGTTTGGCTGCATTCTGGGTTTTGTTGTGTTGTGCATGGTTTCCTTTGAATCTGTGCTCTGGGATGAAATTGCAGTCCCATATAAGGCTACTAAACTCAAGTGCCCTTCATAATGAAAGGTACGAAGTGTATGGGACAATGCAGGAGATGGGGAATCACACTGATATATCGCTAATGGCAGCTTTATGACTAGTTGCTAAATAAATAAAACTACTTATAAAATAGCTTCACATGACTGCTACTTAAGGAATATTATAGGAAACATAACCAAAATCCTTTTTGACCTAGTATCCAATTGTTCAAAGTGTGATTCCTATTTTGTATCAACTCAGTTTGTTTTGTATGATGCTGAAATAAATTTAACTAAGAGGTGTTCAGAAGATGAGTAAGTGACAAAAGAACTAATACCAAGAAAGCTGACTTGAAATTATGAATTGCTTTACCTTATACTATATACTCTTGCTCTCTGGCTTCCTAACATGTTGTATGATGTGTGCCATAGCTTAAATATTTTTACATGCTTGATGGCCTAAGAAAGAAAGGTGAAACAGCTTTGCAGATCACATTATGTGATCAAGGATAAATTATTCACATTGGCAAATAGAGACTTGTGTAGGCAGATAGGTAGGTAGGTGGCAGGTAGGTAGGTCGGTAAGTAGATAGATAGATAGATAGATAGATAGATAGATAGATAGATAGATAGATAGACAGACAGACAGACAGATAGATAGGTGGATAGACTAAGTGGATATATTGATAGAGTACTTCACTTGGTCTTAGGCAAAAGACCAAGAAGCAATGGAGATTCATAGAATAAATAGGATGATATACATAGGCAGATAGATAGATAGATAGATAGATAGATAGATAGATAGATAGATAGATAGATAGATAGATAAATAGATAGATAGATGAAATATATTCTTAAGTATAGCTTGTGGTCAGTTTAAATATTTCTTTTTTTCTCTTGAAAAATGTTAGTGAAATTAAGTAGTAAACCTCTCTAACCAGAATTAGTACAATGATACTGCTTCACTGGAAAGAGTTGCAATTCTTTGTGTTGTCTTTTCTTGGTGTTTCTGGCTTCACAAAAGAGCCATAAGTCAAGCGGCCAGATCAGGTGATGAAGTAAAAGATGATACAGCTCAGTGTTTGTATGTGACAGAAACTGAAATACACAGATGGCTGGCAGATAGCTCAGCAGATTAAAGTGCCTGAGTAGGCAGACACAGAGGCCACAGGCTGGGCATCTCTGCTTCCAGGAAGTGGGCTGGTTTCTAATGTGGATTTATTGTACTTCTGCATTTGTAGGCTTTGCAACAATTTCCTGTTTCTTCTTTGTTCTAATCCTATTTTTCACTCTTTGC
Source organism: Ctenomys sociabilis (assembly GCA_004027165.1). NCBI lineage: Eukaryota > Metazoa > Chordata > Mammalia > Rodentia > Ctenomyidae > Ctenomys > Ctenomys sociabilis. The sequence continues at coordinate 54,074 of PVKA01008612.1, forward strand.
TGTAATATTTTAGAGAAAACCCTAAATCCCAGGGCTGCAGTGCTGGCCCTGCTGCGGGGGCCTCACTGAAAGGCTGATTCAGACTGGGTGTGGTGGCGGGCGCCTGTATTCTCAGTGCTTGTGAGGCTGAAACAGAAAGGATCAATGAATCTTATCTGTGTAATGAGACCCTAGAGATCCTGTACTAAATACATTTAAAAAAAAAAGAAAGAAATACACATTTTGAATAGTTAAAAGACACTGAGGTCGACAGAAAGACACTCATGCAAGATGATGTCAGAACTGCTTCATACAATGGCAACAGCAATGGGAAGAATGTATTTGAACCAAGGGGAGTGTTTTCAGGGAACTAATGATGATGAATTCTTCATGGCAGTAAGTTTTAAAATTTTACATTTAACTACTCAATGCATTTTATGATCAGATCTAATTAACATAAAAATTGACTCAATGCTTGCGTTTAAGCATATAGAAAATATCCTTTAAATCTTTTGATAATAGATTGCATTGATTACAATTGCATTGAAGCAACTAATATTTTGGATTATTCTTCTGGCACATTTGGGTTTATTTCTGGGTGCCTGTGGGCATTCAGGCAGTCTACAGTCTCTCTGATTACCTGGGTACAGAAACTGTCAGGCTCACAAACTGGTGTAAGAGTAGCTGGCTCTTGAGCCTTAGCACACTCTGAATAGCCATCAATCACCTTACACCCAGATTTATAACAGGTTACTCTTAAAGATGCAAGATAAAGAAACTGTGCTTATTGAGTAAACAGAGTTTCCAACCACTTTCTCCTCTCTTGTAACCAGACTGCTGCCTGCGTAACTGCTTTTCCTCTTGCCCTTTTCCATTGTCTGCTCTGGATCCCCATGGAACCTCTCGCAGCTACATAATTTCTTCATTTGGTAAGTTTATTGCACATAACCTAGAAAATTGCATCATGGATAAAAGATTTTTTATAGGGGTACATAATAAATTGCAATCGATCTGGATATAATTCAAATCAAATGAAGTTGAATTCTGCTTAGCAAATATGTCTTGAGTCCATGCTGTGAAGTGGCCTTGAGAACAGATGCTATGGGAGTGAAGAAACGTGGGAAAGAGTTATGACCTTCATGGACTTCAGCTATGTTTCTAGGGCAAAAATGCAGGCTAGATTGGGTGATCTGAGCAGAGGCACCATGCATTCCAGGAGGATGTGAAATACGCTGCATTGGTTGTCTACTGCATTAACTGTGTGATTGTTGTGGCTGGGAAGATATTGATTTTGATTCTTATCTTAACATAAAGCCATGCAAGCAAAAAAAAAAAAAAAAAGCATGGGAGGGGTTTTAGACTTAGGGTCTTTCATAAAAAAATGCTGTAGAATTTGGAAGGTACAAGGAGATCTCTAGAACTCAAGCATCTGTCATGATGAGAATGTGGTTCATTGTTGGCGTGGGTGAAAGTGGAGTTAATTTCAGGCTGTTCTATAAATTCAGCCCATCTTCATTATTTAGAGAATTTGTATTTGGAAACCTATCTATCGCTCAATGTTTATTTGTGCCCCACATTCAATATTTATGCACACTTGTGCTAAGCTTGTCTTTATTCAAGAACACATGCTTAGTTTTTAAAAACGTAAATCTACCAACATATTCCCTCTTAGATGGGGAAAGAAATGGGGCTCCCTTCCTGAATCAGCTAACTCAGTACTTCACCATAAGCAAGTGCTCTTTACACAGTATTTTTATTTATGTATTTATTGTAATTTAGGAAGGTATCTACAATGTGTTCAGGATCAGACTCTTAGTGATCTTCCTGGTTACAGCCTCCCAACATCTGGGATTACAGGTGTGCACCATCATGTCCAGTCTTAATTGCCATCTCAGTCCACCCTGGGTGTGGGGCCGGCATGGGAGGTCAAAGGATCGAACCCCTGGCCCTTGCATCTGCTTTCAGTTGTTTTAATCCACTGTGCTATTTGGCCAGCCCTCGCAAAGTATTTTAGAGTCATGTTTCTTTCTCTTTTTTTTTTTGGCTCTTTGAGGTGCCTTTATTACTTAAATATGTCCCACGATGTGCTGTGGAAGTGCTAGCTAGTGTTTCTATGCACGAAGTTATACTGTGCCTACTGCCCAAAACATGTGTATCAGAAGCTTAATTCAAGCATCAGTTGCATGGTTATTGGCTGTGAATTCAATGTTAATGCCAAGAAATAAATGCTAACTAATATACCTTTGAGCAGAAATGCACATGAAACAAGGTTGTGTATGGAGTGTTTGACAAAAACGTGAGTGTGGGCTTCCAGGAAGCTGTTCCTGTTCCACCCCTGCACTAATCCATTAATACAGTGCTCATAGTGACTTTATAAAGCACACGTACTGTGAATAATCTGACTGAGGTATATTTAGTGAAAGGCTAAATATTGTTTAGCTTTTGTTTTCAAAGTAATGAAGAGTGCTGAGGAATTTTTCACTGACAGTTGGTCTAGGAAAACAAGGTGGTTGATTTTTTAAAAAATTTGGTACAGGGTCTCACTACACAGCTTGTACTGGTAGTGATCCCCTTGTTTTTAGCCTCTCCAGTGTTGGGATTATGGGCATGTGCCAGCACACCCAGACTAAAGTGGTTGATTTTTTTTCAAATATGAGTTTGAGGATAGGGTCTTCTCTAAAATATTACAGCAAAGAGAGAAAGATGGGATTAGAACAAAGAAGAAACAGGAAATTGTTGCAAAGCCTACAAATGCAGAAGTACAATAAATCCACATTAGAAACCAGCCCACTTCCTGGATGCAGAGATGCCCAGATCTTCAAATTGGAGGAAAAAACAAGTGCCTTTTTTGCATATAATGTCACAAGTGCTACAGTTTGCCTGAGTCTCCATGAAGGTCCATGAGTGAAGGACTTGCTCAGCAGCTTCTGGCCTCAACAGGAGGTCGTGGGCCGTGTAGGAAGTGGCAGGAGGCTAGGTCATTGTGACCTTGAAGGACTTTGAAAGCCTGGGCTCCTCTTTCTGCGCTAGTCTCCTGGCTTAACGAGGTGCTGCCTCCTCCACTTTCTGTCCCATATGCTGTGTTGCCTCCCACAGGATAAAAAGGACAAATTGGCATCATCTGAGATCTCTGAAACTCTGAGCCAAAATAAGTCTTCCTTTAAAATGCTTTATCACAAATATTTGTCACAGTGAAGAACAGCTAATGCATCATTATTTTTATCCAGAAGTTAGAAATTAAGTGTTCAACCCAAGACCTCCATTCTATTTAAATCTGAGATGTGAGCTGATGTTTCACTGTCCAAATGAGTACAAGCTTTAAGGCATTAACATCTGCATTTGGAGGCCTGGCCAAATAGCTCAGTGGATTAAAGCACCTATAAGCAGGCACAGGGGCCAGGGGGTTTGATGCCCAGGCCTGCCATACCAGCCCCATCCTGGGGTGCGCTGAGACAGCAATTGAGACTGGGCATGGTGGCACATGACTATAATCTCAGCTCTTACCTGTAACCTGGTAACTCCAAGGGGGGAAAAATGTTTTCCTTTATTCTAGGAAACTCTGTTTTTACTTGACCTTGGAAACAGAAGAATCACTGCAAGTCCCATCTAATGATGAGACCCTGAACACCCTGTAGAACTTTCCCTAAGAAATACAAAAAAAGAAAAAAAAAAAGATTTGCATTTGGTTCCATCCTTAATTCTTACAACAGCTGGACCGCACTAGTTAATCATTTATCTCCTTGCAATAATTTGCTAACCATGAATCTAACATCTTCATTAGTTGGTGCAACAAAGTATGGCAATCTTAAACACAGCATGTAAGAAAATGTTCTGAAAAATTAAACATTACTTATAAAATGACTCTTCAGTTTCTATAGAAATGTTAAGATGGACATAATGATGCTTCTTCAGTCATTTCTTTGCTCAATCTGGAACTTTAAAAATAGATTGGTTCTTATGGATTTAGTCCCTATGGATTTATAACTCCACTGAAATGCAAGTGTCTTATATGGAAATAATGGAATGTCAAAGCTTATTAAATGTGGATTTACCCAAAATAATATTTTTGTGAATAAGAGGAAATTATTCTTACGTCATATAGCATGAAGCAAAACTCTTACTAAAAAGCTTCATGCTTCATTGGATCTTTCAATTTCTAAATAACAAAGTCAGGGATCAGGAGATGATAGTCTGAAACTTAACACATGTTCCATTGAGCAGAGAACATAGGAGAAAAAGAAGCTGTACAAGCAGAAAGGAGGTGGGATTCAGTAAGTACTGTCATCTACAGAACTCTGTGTTTCCAATTCCACTTGAAGCATCTATAGAAATTATCCCAGGCCAGTGTATTTATTTTTTATTTTATTTTATTTTTATTTTTTGTTTTTGTTTTTTCTTCTTCCAGTCCTTTAATTAGTCTAGTTTCTTACACACTTGGTCCTTGTTTTTTTCTTTCTTTCTTTTTTTTTTTTTTTTTTTTTTTTTTTTTTTTTTTTTTTTTTTTTTTTTTTTTTTTTTTTTTTTTTTTTTTTTTTTTTTTTTTTTTTTTTTTTTTTTTTTTTTTTTTTTTTTTCTTTTCTTTTTTTATTTCTTTTTTTTTTATTTTATTGAGTACAAATATCAATGAGACAGTTTTAAGACACCTTAACAGGACGGATTCAATAAATTAATACATTACAAACTGTTTTCATAATGTTTTGGTATCATACAAACAACCAAGATGTCCATCACACGAGGAATGGTTGAAAAAGATGTGGTATTTCTATATAATGGAGTATTACTCAGCTATTAAGAATGATAAGCTTAAGCCGTGCGTGGTGGCGCATGCTTGTAATCCCAGCACTCGGGAGGCTGAGGCAGGAGGATTGTTGTGAGTTCGAGACCAGCCTGAGCTACAAAGTGAGCTTAAAGCCAGCCTGAACTGCATAGCGAGACCCTGTCTCAAAAAGACAAAAAAAAAGAATGATAAGCTTGAAGCATTTATATTGAAGTGGATGCCACTTGAACATATACTCATAAGTGAAATAAATCAGACACACATGTGTAAATATCATGCAGTTTCCCTAATAGAAGAAGTGAAAAGAAGAAATACAAATAGAAATGTACAACTAAAAACATTTGAGTCAGATAGGGCAAACTGAATGATATATGCTGCAGGGTACTAAGCAACTTTTCTTCTGGATGGTTAGCAACCTTAGTTCACAGATCAAAGTTGGAGAAATAGAAGAGCTGCAAGGCCAGCCAACATTTTGGCCCTAGCCTTTCAAGGTCAGCCAAGACTCAGGACATAGGTGAACCTGTACTGCAACATCATGAAACTCAGTTGAGCCCCAAATTTTCTGAACAAGGAGATTATGAAGCCATAGAGGAAAGAGATCGAAGTTCTGTAGCAGGCCAGTGTATTTAATAACGGGATAGAATGGCACACACCATTGTCTGAATGCACACTCTCTTCTCGGATTCACACATTGAGCTTTAATTACTGATGCGACTGTCCTAGGACATGGGGCCTCTGGGCCATAAATCAGTACAGTGGAGCCTTCAGGATGGGACTAGTGGCCTTATCAGAGTGATTGCAGAATCACATACCTTCGTGAGGATATGGTGAAAAGGTGCCGTGCTGTGAACCAGAAAGGGAAGCTTCTGCAGACATCAAATTTTCCTGTACCACTCTTGGGCTCCAGATCTATGACTAAAAAAATTCTGTAGTTTCTGAGTACAGGGTTTATGAATTTTACTAAAATATCTCAAACAGACTAAGAGACAAGTTTACAAGAATATTTAGGAGTGAGACGGTCTATGCCTGTAAGTCTATTATATGTCAATAAGCAAAGATATAAAAAGTTTTTAGAGTTTATTTGAAGGAATATACTTGGAGAAATGAAAAATATGAGGAATTTTCCAATGTAAAACACGAGTATCATCTAAACTCAACAGCAGAAGAACAATGGAAATGAAAGAAAAAACATCCATCTTATTGCAACAGAAACATTTTGGGAACATGTTGGGTAACTCTGGGGGGGGGATGTTTTCTTTTATTCTAGGAAACTCTGTTTTTACTTGACTTTGGAAAGCTGTAGGACTTCATGTACTGTGTCATAAACAAGAAAATGATCTCTTCCAAGAATATTTATCTGGTGCTAGTCAGTCTCGGCAAGGGTTGAACAAAAAGTTCTATTAGCAGAGAGATGAAAAGCTGTGCTTCTCTGTGAAGGGTGCTTGTTAGAAACCCACCGAGAGTTAAGTCATTATCCTAAATTAGGCTGCAGTGCTCACAGGGTGCAGAGGGTATTGGTCTTCTGTCTATGGAAGATGTCGGCTTGGAAAACTGTTCATTTAATTCAGAATGGGCACGTGAAATTATGTTTCTAAATGGGTATTAGCACAGTAAATTTGACAGTGGGGAGCTGTAATCATCGATGTCTGTGTTTGTGTCTAAAGACTAAGTAAATTCATTGAGGACAAGAATTACTGGTGTTTTCTGGTTTCTCCCAAGAACTGCTATTAGGGAAATTGTGAGTTACACATTATTGACTGTTTGGTTTTCAGACTACGTTTGGGTTCACATCTGTAGTACAGTGCTCCCCTCTTTCAGCCTGGCAAATGGCACACAGGCAAATCGTTATAGGCAGCATTATAATCCCAGTTGCATCTCTCATTTGTCACAAAGCCTCAGAAAAATCAGTCAGTCTATGAGTGTTCCTGCCTTAGCCTGCACAGGTAAGAAAGCAGGTAAATACCAGTGTGATAAGTGTGTCCATGGGGCCAACACATTTGGCATGCTATCAATTAAATAAGCCATCCTATAAATATTGACACAACTGCGTATAGATAGAGCTGAAGGGAAGCAGAATGCACTTGAGTTTAGGTGCACCCTTAATTACTATAACACCTGCCAAGCTACCCTGGAGATATTCTTGAACACAAACCCTTACCTATGAGGAAACACAAGCAGATTACAGAGTGAAATATTGAAGAAAGGAAGTAACAAATCATTTCGTTATAAGGTATCAGTTCCTTTTCAATTTATTGCCTAATAAAAATTCCTCCACAAAACTCAAATACTTCTTCCCATTGATTTCCATGTGTGGCAGGCGGTCCCTCCCATGAATCAAAGGAAAATGCTGTGCCTCTGTACTGAGCTCTGTTTTTCTCTTCCTCTTTCCCCTGCTGAAACCAAGAGGCTATATTTAGATTTTTGATTAGCAAAGCTTATATTTTTCTTAGAAAGAAAGGTGTTTCTTAATTATTTAATTTTGTTTATAACTAAATCAGGGTACAATTTTAGCACCAATTGTGAGATATTCCCAAAGATCTCTACCTGCTGCTCTATATGTCCTGTGTCGTACACTGCCCATCCATCAGTATGATGGTGGAACTGCCTTCTACAAGCAAAGTCTCATTGTAATTTTATATTATGTAAGGTCATAGCAGACTGGGGAAGCTTCTCCTGTTGGCTTTGAATGTGAAAAGATATGACCAGCACTTTCTCTGATAGTTACAAGCGACCACTGTCTGTCTAGAAGTGGGAACTTTGTTTCTACATCGATAAGAAACTGAATTTTTTCCAGGAACTTGGAGAAGCTGAGCCAGAATCCTGACCTAAAAGGAGACAGCAGCATAAGCACACATGATGACTATACTATGAAGGGACAGGGGGCACAAACAGAGCCCACCTCAGCCCAGCTGTGGATCTTGGGAAATTTTGAGCCTTGTTTTAAATCAGTGTGTGTTATTTCATTGCAGAATAACAGAAAACTAATACTAGCATCAAGCATTTGTTGGAAAAGGCTAAATTCTAGATATGAAATCACTAAGGTTTAGAGGGTGGGGAGACAGAAAACGATTTATTGGAGTTACATATAAGGAGCAATGGGGCACTAGATTGAAAAATACAGTGCCAAAAGAGCAAAGAAAGTGTAACTTCCAAAATCAATTGCATTTGGAGAAAAACATAATTCTATAAGGACGTACTCAGTTCTTAACTGTGCTAAAGAAATCTCATATGCTCATCCCGGCTTCCAAAGAGGGAGCTCTGTTTCCCCAAAGAGGGTTGCCAACCCCAGGTGAAAATCAGGCTTGGGACACTAGCCAGAAGGAAAGCCCACAATTATTCTACACTGCAAAATCAGTGTGAAGTTTTACTCTGAAAGTAACTACTTTTGCATAGTAAGCCAGAGTTGAAAACAATATCTATTTCAGTGCCTTCCATGTGGTGACAGCAACTCTTTTGGGAAGTGGTTAACTGTATAAGGTTGAATTACTCTTGGAATCAGGATCCACAGAGCAGCTTTACTTCAGAAATGTTGACACCATTGTAGAGTAAGTGGGTGCACAGACAGCCACATGAGAGTAGAGAAAAAGTTTGATCTGAGGCCTGGCAAAATATGAGATCCTCCTCTGTGGTAAGGGGCAAGGCTTGCTTTATGTGGGCTTCGGAGGGGGCTGGGTCTCAAAGCTCTGGCATTAAGCCCAGTGTACTGCTTGATCCTCCTACCACCTGTCCTGATGCCCTTAACCAGCACAGAATTCAATAATTTTGTCTGCTTTCCCATCTGTCCTTATGACCAGGGAAATGCCTCAGCGGGTACAGTGCCACAGACTGGGGTGCCCAGACAGAGTGTCTCTGTGGCAGGAGGAGCACCTCACAAACCTAGTGGCTATAAAGCTGAGCAAGGGAAACTGACTTGGGGTGCCCAGAGGGACACAGAAAGCGGAGTACCTGGAATCACTGGAGCTGTGCAGCCGGCACCACTGACCAGAAACAGCAGGAAGTGCAGCCAGCACTCACTGTCCCCACAAAAGTTCCCGAAGGTGGAAACAAAATGGGGCTTGCTAGTAACTCGCCCTCCTAGCCTCCTCTCTGCTGGACTCCAACACTGTAAAATATGGAAAGAAACTACGCGTTCAAACACACGTACTTTTTGTATTGGTCGCATTGTTTTCTGGTTGCTGGTTTTGGGGGGCAGTTCTTTCTTTCTCTTGTTCTTCATTTTCTAATCTTTTCTTACTTATTCTTGTCTGTTACTTTTATCTAAATCTTTTTTTTAATTTTTATACTCTTTATTGGATATAATTTTCACTTCTCTTCTTCATTTTTGTTATCAAACTTTAACTTTTTCATTTTCCACTTCCCTACATCATTCATTTTATTAGGACTACTATAAAGCTTTAATAGTTCTGGAAAAATTAGTTGGCTGCATGCCATTATTATTGAATTATTTTTATCATTCATGGCATTATAGATGATTCATTTATTAGTAGCTACTGAAATTTGTAGCACAATAAATTTGAGAATTGAAGGGGCTAGGGAGATGGCTCAATAGAATAAGCACTTCCCTGGCAAGCTTAGTTTCCCCCCCCCCCCATAAAAAAGGAGAATCGAGAACAAGTGAATAATTTTTATATACACATGAATTGCCAAACCTGAACCAAGAAGACATAAAACTCTCAATGTAGTAATAGGTAACAAATTGAGGTTGTAATTAAAATCCTACCAACTAAGAAAAGCCTAGGACCTGATGGACTCATCCTAAACTGTACAGGAAAGTCAGGGAGATTTTATCCCCAACATTCTTCAAACTATTCAACAAAATTGAAAGAAAGCACGTACCACCAAAATCATTATAGGAAGCTAGCATAACAAATTCCAAAACCAAACAATGGCTCAACTAAAGATAAATTTACAGGTCCATGTCTATATGTCCATCCCTTTAATGAACATAGGTGCAGAGATCCTTAGCATGACACTGGTAAAGAGAAGGCAAAAAATTGTTTAAAAGATCACATATCATGACCAAGTAGGCTCCATCCCAAAGATAACATGGATGGCCCAGAGTATGTAGATCAATACATGTAATATACCACACAAATAGAAGGAAGGATAAGAATTGAATGATCATTCCAATAGACCCTGAAAAATTATTTGACAAAATCTAACATTTAAGAGCTGGCCAGATAGTTCAGTGGACTAAAGCACCTGCTTAGGGAGTCACAGGAACTGGGGTCAATCGCCAGCACCACGTGCTATACTGGTCCCAACCCCAGGACATTCTAAGAGGGCGACTGGGCCTGAGCATGGGGCAGGGTGTCTGCAATCCCAGCACCTGGGAGACTGAAAACAGGAGGTTCACTAGGAGTCGGATCTGTGTAGTGAGACTGCAGACAAAAAAAAAAAAAAAAAAAAAAGATCCAACATTCATTCATGACAAAAACCCTGAAGAAAATAGGTATAGAAGACCTTATCTCAACTTGACAAAAGCCTAAGCTAAAACCTATTTCTAATAATGCATTAAATGGGGGAAAATAGAGGCTTTTCTTACAAAATCAGAAAGAGAACAACATTGTTATTTACCATTCTTGTTCAATATTATATACAAAACATTACCCAGGGCAATCAGAGAAGAGAAAGAAATAGAAAAAAATAATAAATCTAATTATACCTATTCAGCATTGACATGATTCTTTACATGCAAGCTCAAATTACTTCACCAAAATACTCCCACTGCAAATAAGTTAAGCAAGGCAGCAGGGTAAAAACAATGACATTAAGGGCTGGGGAGATAACATAGTGGACTAAGTGCCTGCTTTGGCAAGTGCATGGATGAGGGTTGGATACCTGGTCTCTCATGCTGCCCGGGTGATGTCCCAGGGGCGTGCTGAGCCAGTGATGGAGTCCAGGCATGGCAGCGCACACCTGTAATCCCAGTGCTGAGGAGGCTGAAAGCAGGAGGATCACTATGAGTCCCAGCTGCAGAGTGAGACTGTACAAAATACATAAAGAGAAAAAAAAATAATAAATGACATTAAGGTTCATGAATAAAGAGCTCACTGAAAAAAAAAAAAAGGAGAACAGTACCATTCACAAGAGAATCAAGAGAAATTAAACACTAAGAATTAACAAAAAAAATGAAAGACCTCTGTAAAGGAAATAAAAGACCCCTGAAAAGGAAGATCAAAGAGGACAAATATCAGAAAATGCAAAGATATGTTATATTCCTATGAGTGCCAGCTGCATAGATAGGCCAATATTGCCAAAATGGCCATACTTCCAAACAATATATATATATATATATATATATATATATATATATATATATATATACATATATTCAATGCAATTTCAATAAAAGTCCAGCAGCATCCCTCATAGGACTACCAAACCTACCCTGAATTCATCATGAAGCAGTGTGGGCAAAAGAGAAAAGCATTAGGTACCGCAATCTCAGCCCTCAAGTTACATTACAAAATTACAGTTATAGAAACAGCATGGTACTGGCACAAATACAGATGTCTAGGTCAATGGAGCACTGCAGAAGACACAGAAGCCACCCACATTCATTTTGCCATTTTATCTTTGCAAAGGGGCCACAGTTGCACACTGGAAGACAGCTCGTTGGCAAATGATGGGGGACAGTGGCTGTCCCCAAGCAGATGCTTAGTTCTAAACCCTTATCTCCCACCACGCACTAAATGAAAAGTAAAATGGATCAAAGACATGGACAATGAAAAAGAAACGTTTAATCTTTTAGAAGATAAAATAGGTATAAAGATGTTGAAAATATAAACGTGAAAAGACATTTCCAAATGGAGGCTAAATATGCCAGAAATGATATCAATACTCAAAAATGGGATTATATAAAATTAATAGGATTCGTCACAGAAAAAGCAAGGACCAACAGGGTGAAAGCCAACCTACAGAACACAGAAAAAGAGAAAAGAAAACAAAAGAGCAGTTACCAACTATCCTGACAGAAAGCTAAAAGTCAAGAAGCTGTACAGAATTCGCAAAACCATGAGATTTTGCAGAATAAAAGAGCCAATCACAAAATGGGCAACTGAAAGGAATAGATGCTTCTCAGAGGAAGGACAAGTGGTCAGTGAATACATGAAAACATGCTCATCATGACTAGCCAGTATAAAAATGCAAATTATTATTCTGGTTTTACTCCATGAAGCATGACTATCATCAAGAGATCAAATGATGGCAAATGCTGGCAAGGCTTCCAAGAAAAAATGAACACTTATATAATAGCAGAATCTTGGAAGTGGCTCAGATTTCCACCAACAGATGAATGCATAAAGTAACTGTTCTATTTATACTCAATAGAACACCAAATGGAGGGCCTCCGAAATAACTCAGTGGATTGAAGTGCCTGCAAGCAGGCCAGTGGCAAAGGCTCCAATTCTTGGGCCTGTTGTACAGTCCCTATCCCCAGGAAGCACAGTGGTAAATGAGACTGGGTGTGGTATCATGCGCCTTTAATCCCGCACTTGGGGGGCTTTAAACAGGAGGATCACTGCTAGTCCAATCTAGTAGTAAGACCCTGAACGCCCTGTAGACCTTTCCCTGAAATAAAAAAAGGAATATTGAATGAGATATATTACATACTCTCTCTTACATAAGAGACAAAAAAATTAAAAAGTAATTTAAAGAGCAAAGGAACAGATAGATAATAGGCAATGTGGAGATGTATCTTTTGCAAATGGATCAAAGACCAGTGGATGGAGGGAAGAGGAGGGAAAGGGGCTGTAGCAGGGACCAGGATGTCTTATGTACATGTGTCAACTCCCTACAAGGAGGGGGATTATTATTACTGCAAACACTTCCTAATAAGCATTAAAATATTAATTAATAAATACAATAGTGCCATAGAAGACAATAACAAATGCCCACATTCCTAAATATTACATTTATTTATTTATGTATTTATTTTTAGTGTATTAGTTCAGGGTCTATAGGGCACTGCTATCAGACACCTCGTGATTTTCCTTTTCCAGCCTCCCAAGTGCTGGGATTACAGGCGTGCACCACCACACCCAGTGTCAATCAGGTCTCACATACCCTTGAGGCAGGGCCGGCACATGGGGAATTGAACCTCTGCTGCTGTGCTCTGCCTAAGTAGGCGCTGTAGTCCTTTGAGCTATTTGGCTGGCATCGACTGCAACTAACAGTAGTTGATCTTACAAATTTTCAGTGTTACAGTGATAGAAAATGATGCACATTCAGCACAAATCAAACTTTATGTTCAAGTGTATATGTAATAGAGGGAGGCACAAAAAATATGGACTGTTTGCCAAATTTATTAACATTGTGTCCTGAACATGAAATTACATCTATTAGATTAATTTTTTATCCATTAAATATTTTTTCTTGTTGTTCTGTAACAAATGCAACATATATTTTATTGGAAAAAGGGATTAATTATAACTTAATTAACATTTCCAAAACCTCTTAGATTTGCATCTCTTGGGGTTAGCCAGATAGCTCAGTGGATTAAAGCACCTAGTTAGGCAGACTCAGGGACCAGGGTTCGATCCCCAGCGTGCCGTGCTAGCCCTGCCTCCAGGACATGGCCAGGTAGTGATTGAGTCTTGGCATGGTGGTGGGCACGCCTGTAATCCCAGCATTTGGGAGGCTGAAAGCAGAAGGATTACCAGGAGTCTGATCAGTGTAGTGAGACCCTGTATTAAAAAATGTAAGAAAGAAAATACAATTTTTATCTGTCTATACAACATTTCCTAAATGAGTTTAAATTAAAGAAGGTTCTAGGAGATTAAGGATTACAAGTTTCTAACATTCTGTTTGGCAGAATGCATTACGGATGGACAGCATCTTTCTATAACATGGAAGAGCTGTCCTCCTGCTGGCAGAGAGTCAATATTCCTTCTACTTGTGGTATTCATCTGCTCATCTCTATTGTTGAACTGAACAGAGTACAAAGCCATGAAAACAAGAAAAGAAAAAAGAATATTTACATTTGTACAGTTACCAAAATTTTAGAGATATGTATTATTTTATGGATACATTTCTTCCTGTATGAGCCTAGCAATGTCATTTCTCAAGGTAATGAATCTAAAATGGGGGAGAAAATTCTCTGTTTGCTTTATTACTGGCCCCTATGGGTACTTATGTATGTAACCTTCTAGATAACAGAAACACACATAATATTGGTGTCAGCTCTCCTGTTATCAATCAAATATTTTTATCTGTGCAATACCATGACATGAAAAGACTGGGTATCCTACTGACATGGGGTGTAAAATTTATTATCTGCCATGTCCAGTATACATTTGAAGCACTTAATGGTAATTTCAACCCAGAAAATTGTGATAAATAGTAGTGATTGCTTTTTATTTTAATTATATGTGAGAAATTAAACATATTTATTTTAATTATATGTGCACAGTTTCAGCAAAAGCCAAACTCTACACTCCATTCATACCATCCCCTACTCTGAAACTTTTTCAGAGAACTATGGAGAGCTGGTAAATCAGCTCAATTACTATTGAATTCCATAGGGCACACAATGATTTACATTAATATGCCAAAAAATGTCTTTCTTGTCACTACAGCAAGATCTGGGATATGGTTTATAAGGATGCAAAAGTTCTGGCACAGATGTTACGGAGTCCCACACATTCGCACGGCACAGTGTGATGCAGCTGTCCTGTGATCAGTGCTCCTTGGTAGATACTGCAGGCTACCAGGCAAAGCACCAACAGAGTCTGGATTGTTTTAACACAGGGAGTGCACTGACCCCGTGACAAGAAGTGATTGGCATTTATCTTCTTAGTAGGTCAACACTGAAGCCCACCTATACAGGAGTGGATTGTTTGACTTCTTGTAATTCATTTAGTTGCTCTTGTTGAATCCCAGATGGCATCTTGAATTATAAAAACATGCTTTTCTGGAACAAACAGCAAGTTCATTATGTTGGCTCCTCCTCCTAAACCTCCCTTCTCTATGTTATTATCTCCCCATGGGAAAAACACAAGTTTGAGAGAATAATATGTTACAAAAGATAAGAGATGGATTCTGTTTCTTTCTATTAATTTGTACATTCCATAGCAAGCATTAAAGGAAAGACACAGTTTAAGTTTAGTTGGTCTTACCATTTGTGTACACGCATATAATTATTGGTTTTGAAAACCTTAAATAATGTTCCACTTGGGGTATTATTTTTCCTCAGAAAATAATCCCTAGGGATCCTACTGCTCTGCTGTCAAGGTGAAAATGGTCACCACAGTTCATGTCACTTCCCAAGATGGCATGATTGTTATTATTTCTTATTAATTGAACAAGATCACAACCGCAGATAGACAGTCTGCTGTTTTTCTTTAATCCAGAGGATTAAGTACTTTTACTTTCCCATGAACAACACAATCAAATCTGGAAAAAGCATTTTCTTTATTTAGAAACAGGGCAGTCCAGGTTGGAAATGAATTTAGTTTAACAAACTAAAATTTTATGTCTGTAGTGTTAAAGCTTTAGTCAGATATCAAGAAACTCTTAGTAAAGACATTTAAAGAATAACTAAAATGTTCTAAAACTTCCAGCTGGCTAAGGATCATCAGGAAAATTATTAAGACTGGGAGTTTTGCTCAGTACTAGAGAGCATGCTTAGCATGACTGAGATCCTAGGGTCAAATCTCTGCCAGAACTGGATAAATCTAAGACAAATAAAAGCACATACGTTCACTGCCAACATTATGGAGCATCTGACACAGTATGTTTCACAAAGACCAAGATTCTGTTTTTTTTAATGTATTCAGTACAAGGTCAACAGGGTCTCACTACACAGATTGGATTCCTAGTGATCCTCCTGCTTTCAGTCTCCCGATCGCTGGGATTACAGACATGTGCCACCATTCCTAGTCTCAGTCACTGTCTCACTTGTGCCCAGGGGTGGGGCCAGCACAACATGCCAGGGAATCAAACCCAGACCCTTTCATCTGCCTAAGCAGGTGCTTTAATCTGCTGAGCTATCTGGGTGGCCCCAAAGAATCCGTACTTACAAAAAATGCCATGGACACAAGAAATTGTCTAGATTATTTTATTTTATTTTTGAGAATGATTCTAACATCACCTCATCAAAATCATCCATGGCAAGAATCTGTAATTTTAAAACATGCCATTGATGATTCTGATGAGGTAACCTTAGAATCATCCTCAAAAATAAATAAAATGAAATAAAATAAAATAATCTAGACAATTTCTCATGTTGACCTGCCCAACTGTCACTGTTTCTGGCGTTTGTGAACTCTTAAATTGCTTTATTGGTGGTGGAGACCAGATGGGTGGGGGTGAAGACTCTGTCTCTGAGATGATATCATCTGAGTTCCTGATGCTTCCTAAAATTTTGAACTTGTGTAGGAAAAATTTCCAGCTCCTACATGGAACCCTGTTATCTGAGACTTATGCATGTTCACCAAGAGGCCTATTTTGTAAAACTATTAAAAGTTTTGCTTCTCCCAATAACACCTCTCATCTTTGAATTCAAATTACTCTTTGGAAACATTATTTTTGCAAAAATTTATCAGGCAATTGCTATTAAGACCTACTTATTATTTCACAGAACATTAAAAATAAAACAAAATAAATTGTACGTGTGTATCTTCTAAAGACTTTACGTAGTGATAAAATACACTTTGACTCATGTCTACAAATAGTAGTGAAATTTTCCGACATTATAACTCTAATTAATGCTTAAATGGAATCGGCATAAGAGGATCACTGTCCTGGATGATTGTGCCAGTCAGGTTTTCATTACAGTGACAAAATACCTGAGGCAGTCATAAAGAGGAAATAATTCATAAGGAGGAAAGGGTTTTTTCCCACAAGTTTGAGAATTTCAGGTCAGGGTCTATTGGCCTCCTAATTTTAGGGCTGTGGTGAGACAGCACATCATGAAAACAGTACCTGAGGAGCAAAGCGGCTTGCACCATGGTTAAGAGGCCAAGAAGAAGAGGAGGCATGCAGTGTCCTTGCTCCCTCTGAGGACACACTCACAATGACAGGAAGTCCTCCCTATAGGACTATTAAATTAAAATTTCCCACCATCTGCTATTAATGCCCAGTTCTGGCAAAGCAAAGACCTTTTTTCCCCATGTTGGAGAACTATCAAGATCACAACTGTAGCAAGGACTGTTATAGCTCCATTAGATCTTGGGTATTACAATATTTCTTCTAATGATTTTAAGAATATATTCTGCTAAAAGTTCCTGTTTCTAAGTTTCAGCATGTGCCTTATATTTTAACTGAATAATATACTTGGAATATGAGAAAAATTTTCAAAAACAATAGTAATATTATTTTATATTTAATTTTATTTAAGAACTCATGCTGGATGACAAGAGCAAAGTATATATAAAAGTATCTGTTCAGGTTTTCATGCATTCAGTACTTCAGTATAGTTTTCATGATTCTCAAAGTGCTCTTTGTGTCAATAAATGTTGAAATTTAATATTAAGAAATGGCCGAAGGAGACTCACCAAATTATAAATCTCCATTTATTAGCTGATTGTTAAAGAAATGATTTGCCATCTTTGCATTACTGCTGTGCTTCTTTGAAAGGGATTAATAGAGTTTGACAGGAAAGCATCACTTCATTGTTCTCTTTCCTGCCTGGTAAGAATGGGTTATGCTTGTTGTACATTTCCTTTTGTATTTCTGCTTTTCGCTTTTTATACTAGGGAGACTATACGATATGTACACATGTGTGTCTGGTTTATTTCACTTATGAGTATATGTTCAAGTGGCATCCACTTCAGTATAAATGCTTCAAACTTATCATTCTTAATAGCTGAGTAATACTCCATTATATAGAAATACCACATCTTTTTCAACCATTCCTCATGTCATGGACATCTTGGTTGTTTCCAAGATTTTGCTATCACACATTGTGCTGCTATGAACATAGGTACACATATATCTCTATGATACAATGTATCCAAATCCTTTGGGAAAATTCTCAGTAGGGGGATAGCTGGCTTGAATGGGATTTCTAGTCCTATTCTTTTGAGGAGTCTCCATACTGACCTCCACAATGGTTGTACTAGTCTACATTCCCACCAGCAGTGGATAAGTGTTCCCTTTTCCCCACAACCTCTCCAACATTTGTTGTTGGTTGATTTCCTTATGATAGCCATTCTTTCTGGAGTCAGATAAGGCAAAGTGAATGGCATATGCTGCAGGATACTAATCAGCTTTTCTTCTGGATGGTTAACAACCTAAGATCACAAGTCAGAGTTGGAGAAATAGAAGAGCCACAAGGCCAGCCAACATTTTGGACCTAGCCTTTCAAGGTCAGTGAAGACTCAGGACATAGGAGAACCTGTACTGCAATATCATGAGAC
>PVKA01008613.1:0-44012 GCA_004027165.1 Ctenomys sociabilis
TTTGTGGTTCCAAATAAATTTTAGGAATGATTTCTCTATGTCTGGGAGGTATGTTGGTGGCAGTTTGATAGGGATTGCATTAAATCTGTACAGCAATTTTGGGAGTATGGCCATCTTCACGATGTTGGTTCTTCCTATCCAGGAGCATGGAATATCTTTCCATTTTCTGAAATCCTCTATAATCTCTTTTCTTAGGGTGATGTAATTTTCCATGAAAAGATCTTTGACTTCCTTGGTTAAGTGAATCCCAAGGTATTTCATTTTCCGTGGTGCTATTGTAAAAGTTATTGTTTCTATTATTTCCCTTTCAGTGTGCTTGCTATCTGTGTAGAGGAATGCTATTGACTTTTGAGTACTGATTTTGTATCCTGCTATGCTACTGAATTTCAGTATCAGTTCTAGTAGTTTCTTGGTGGAATTTTTGGGGTCTTCCAAGTAAAGTATCATACCATCTGCAAATAGTGATAATTTAACTTCTTCTTTACCTATTCTTACTCCCTTTATTTCTCCCTCTTTTCTAATGGCTGTTGCTAAGGATTCCAACACTATATTGAATAGGAGGGGTGATACAAGACATTCTTGTCTTGTACCTGATTTAAGAGTAAAAGATTTCAGGTTTTCCCCATTTAGGATTATATGAGTTTTTGGGTTGTCATGGATGGTTTTTATCAAATCAAGATAGAGTCCATCTATTCCAATTTTCTGTAGGACCTTGAACATGAATGAGTGTTGGACTTTGTCAAAGGCTTTCTCTGCATCAATTGAGATGATCATATGGTTTTTAGATTTCAGTCTATTAATATAGTGTATTACATTTATAGATTTTCTAATAATGAACCATCCTTGCATCCCTGGGATGAATCCTACCTGGTCATGGTATGTGATCTTTTTGCTGATTTGCTAAGTTCTATTTGCTAGGATTTTATTGAGTATTTTTGCATCTATGTTCATGAGGCAGATTGGCCTGTAATTCTCCTTTTTAGTTCTATCTTTCCCTGGTTTTGGAATCAGTATAATACTTACCTCCAGAAATGATTTTGGGAGGACTGCTTTCTTTTCAGTTTCATTGAAGAATTTGAGGAGTGTAGTGGGGATTATATCTTCTCTAAATTCCTGTAGAATTTGGCTGTGAATCCACTAGGACCTGGACTTTTATTTTTCTGTAGGTTTTTATTATGTTTCATGTTCCATTGGCTGTTATTGGCTTATTGAGACTTGTTGTATATTTGTGGTTCAGTTTTGGTAATTTGTACCTTTCTAGAAATCTGTCCATTTCATCTGTGTCTTCTATTCTGTGAGCATAAAGATTCTAAAAGTAGCTGTTGACAATCTTCTGAATTTCCACTGGGTCTGTGGTGATTTCACCCTTTTCATTTCTTATTGCTTGTATTTGAATTTTTTCTTTCCTCTTTTTCATGAGGTTGGCTAAATGCTTCTCAACTTTATTTAGTCTTTCAAGGAACCAGCTTCTTGATTTGTGGATTCATTGAACTGTTTTATTCATCTCAATTTAATTAATTTCTGCTCTAATCTTTATGATTTCTTCCCGTCTTTGTCCTCTGGGTTTCGTTTGCTATTCTTTTTCTAGATGCTGGAGGTGCATCATTAGGGTGTTTATTTGTTCCCATTCTGTTTTCCTAATGTGTCAGTTTATAGCTATGATTTTCCCTCTAAGAACTGCTTTCATCGCATCCCACAAATTCTGTTAAGTTGTGCTTGAATTTTCATTGAATTGTAGATATGTTTGAATTTCCTTGTTGTATTTCTTCTGTGACCCATTGACTGCTGAGTAGGGTGTTGTTTAATTTCCATGAATTTAGTGGGTTATTCTGGTTTCTTTTGTCATTTATTTCCAGTTTCATTGTGCTGTGGTCAGACAATATGCATCGCATAATTTTGTTTTCTTGAATATACTTAAGCATGATCTGTGGTCTATTTTAGAAAATGACCCATGTGCAGCCCCAAAAACTGTGTATTCAGCTGTGGTTGGGTGGAATACTTTATATATGTCCACTAGGTCCTTTTGTTCTAAGCTCTTTTTGAATTCTGCTACTTTGCTAATTTTTTGTCTGGTTAATCTATCTTTTTGAGATAAGGTAATGTTGAGGTCTCCTGTTAATATTGTAGTCTTAAATATTAATTTTTTCATATCCATTAAGATTTGTCTCACATTGTTGGGTGATCCTATGTTTGGTGCATAGATATTTATGAGTGTTACTTCTTGCTCTTTAATTTTTCCCCTGATCTATATATAGTGGCCTTCTTTGTGTTGTTTTATCATTTTTGGTTTGAAGTTGAGGCTGTCTAAGAACAGAATTGCTACTCTTGCTTTTTTCTGAGGTGCTGGGGCATATAGTATTATTTTCCATCCTTTGACTTTGAGCATATGAATGTTCTTTTGAGGTAAGTGTGTTTCTTGTATAGAGTGTATTGTTGGATTTTGATTCCTAATCCACTGTGCCAGTCTATTTCTCTTAATTGGTGAATTCAGTCCATTTATATTGATGGTTATAATCGAAATGTGCTGACTTATGTTTGTCATGGTATTTACCTGTTGTTGTTTACTCCTTTGTATCCTGTGTTTAATTGTCTG
This sequence comes from Ctenomys sociabilis, assembly GCA_004027165.1. Taxonomy (NCBI): domain Eukaryota; kingdom Metazoa; phylum Chordata; class Mammalia; order Rodentia; family Ctenomyidae; genus Ctenomys; species Ctenomys sociabilis. The sequence continues at coordinate 2,594 of PVKA01008613.1, forward strand.
TCCTGTTTAGTGGGTTCCTTCCATTCTCATTCATGGAATTCTGGTCATTGTGGTCTCCCTCTAGAACATCTTTCAGTAGCTTGTAGGGATGACTGTGTTGTCATGAAATTCTTTAGTCCTTCTTTGTTGTGGAAGTATTTAACTTCTCTATCAAACTTGAAAGAGAGTTTTATAGGGCATAATAGTCTGGGCTGGAATTTGTTTTTGTGCAGGACTTGAAGAACTCTGCTCCATGCTCTCCTTTCTTTCATGGTTTGTATAGAGAAGTTGGCTGTAATTCTGATGTGTTTCCCTTTGAGTGTGATCTGCTTCTGCTCTCTAGTGCTTTCAGTGTATTGTTCTTGTGTTTGATTTCTGGGATCTTGATTATTATGTCTCCGTGTGTTTTTACTTGGATTGAAGTTATTTGGTGTTCTGTATGCTTTGGGTACCTGACTATTGTTTTGTTTCCTCATATTTGGGACGCTTTCTGCTATTACTTCAGCTCATATTCTTTTTATGTCATTTGTATTAACTCCTTCATTCTCATTGGTACCAATTAATCTCACATTGTTCATCTTGGCATCATCTTGCATGTGAAGGTTTATTTTTTCCTTCATTCTCTTTGTTTTTAAGTGATCCTTTCTCACATTTTCACTAGCTGCACTGTCGTCTTCAAGATCTGAAACTCTGTCTTTGCTTTCACTCAAATGGTTTGGTAGACTCATGATTGATATTTTTAGTTCTTCTGTATCTCTTTGACTCTGCTTCATGTGTTCTATTTCTTTTTTTATTGCTCATTCTTGGATTCTGTCATATTTCTGATCTCCTCAATTTTTTTTTATCCTTGTCTTCTTTAGAGGTAGCTAATAATTCTTTTTCTGCAATTTCTTCCAAATTCGGTTTCCTCCGTATATTTCCTGAATTTTTTCTGCATTTCAGATGCTATGATTTCAAAAAATTCTTTTTTGATTTCGGAAATTATTTTTGCTTTCAGTTCCTTATGACCTTTCTGATGCTGTTTCTTTGCTTCCGACACTGTTAATTCGTACTTTTCAGCTGGGATAGTGTTCTCTGCACTTGTTCTGAATGAGCATTGGGTTTCCCCCAGATGTTTCTGGATTTGATTCCTTATTTCAGATGCTATATATTCAAATATTTCTTTTTTATTTCAGACATTAATTCTTGTCTGAGTTCCTGTATACTTTTCTGCTGTTGTTCCTTTGTTTCTGTGTCTGTTAATTCATTCATTTCAGCTGAGCTAGTGTCCTCTGCAGTTGGTAGACTCCAGACCTAAGATTGCATTTTTCTCCTTGTCTTTGTCATTTTTTATAGTCCTGACCTCTGACCTTTGGTGTGGAGCTTTGGTGCAGCTATAGCCTTAGTGCGTAATGGGATTCACGTGCCAGTCTATTAAGTTTGAGATTATCCAGTTATGCCTGGCCTGGATCTAGCTGTTGTGTTCAGATGCGTTTTTCTGCAGCTCCTGTGATTCCCCTCTGTTGTGTCCCTGGTTAGAGGAGCACTGGAGGGCGCAGAAGCTCTCCCTCACACTCACCAGGCTGAGCAGGGGTGGTTCAAGTGCCAGAAGAGTTACAAAATTTCTCACTCATGTGGTGGGCTTGGAGGCAGTGGCTACAGGGACTTCTCAGGTTGGTCTGTCTGGGGTGTCCTAGGCAGGTCTCTGGTTAGGATGTCTTGGGGACTGAGGCTCTGAATGGTGCAGAGCGTTCAGGGAGAAGTCAAAGGCTGTCCCTCAGACTCACCACACAGTCACTGAACTTTGATGCCCATCAAGTCAGAGAAATTCCCACTCACTCAGTGGTCTTTGGGGCAGGGGATCCTGGGAGTTTCTGGCGAGTGGGCCCTGAGGTCTCAGGCTGGTCACTCATTTGGAGGGTTTGGGGGCAGGTATCTGGGTAGAGGGCTTGGAAAGAAGCCAAAGGCTCTCCCTTAAACTCACCAAAACTCACTGATCTGGGAAGCTGGGTGAGTCATGCAAATTCCCACTCACTTGGAGGGCTTGGGGATGGGATCCATGAGGCTGCCCGAGTGGGCTCCACTGTCTCAGGCCAGTCGCTCTGGCTAAACTTTCATGGGGCAGGATTGTGGAGGCTGCCGGAGTTGGCCCTGTTGTTCAGGCTGCCAAATAGACCTTACACTATCTCACAGAGCATGCTTAAGTAAATGAAATGAAGTAAAATTACTTCATACATACTCTCTGACCAACTGGAAATTATTGACAAAGCAAGTTTAAAAAACACCATAAAGACATGGAAACTAACAATCTCCTAAATAATATATGGGGCATAGATAAAATTACCCAAGAAATTTAAAAATATTTACACTCAAACAAAATGCAGGTACAACTAACCAGAAATTTGGGACACAATGAAAGCTGTCTTAAGAGGAAGATTTATACTGGTAAATCTCACATTAAGAAAACAGAAGAAGCCCAAGGATGTGATCTTATTTTGTACCTCAGTCTCCATGTAAAAGAGCAATCAAAGCCAAAGCCCAAATAATGCAGAAAAATTATAAAATTTAGGACATATCTAACACTTCTAAGATAACACCATTATCTCAAAAAGATAGATCAAGAAGAAAAAATACTTAGCAAAGAGGTAGCAGAAAGGAACCAAACCCTTGAAGAATGTTCTTAATGGAAATATACAGAGTTTTCCCCCCAAACAACGTACGGATATACATTCTTTTCAGATACCCTTGAAATGTTCTCTGAAATAGACCACATACTCTTCCATAGATCGGACTTAAGTCAATGCAAGAAAACAGAAATTATCCCATACATATTATCTGACTACAGTGCAATGAAACTGAAAATAAACAATGAAAGAAAGCATGAAAACCCACTAATATTTGGACATTAAATAACACCCTCTTCAGCAACAAATGAATTCAGATAAAATTAAACAAGAAATTAATATCTACAGCTCAATGAAAATTCAAACACAACCTAATGGAATTTGTGGGATGCAATGAGTTCTCAGGGCAAAATTTATAGCAGTGAATCTACACACTAGGTAAATAAATTGAGAACAAATACTCAAATGCTGAACCTCAAGCTTTTAAAACAAGAAGAGCAAACCAAGACCAAGCCCAAAGATGGGAAGGAATTATAAAGATTAGGGCAGAAATTAATGAAATTGAGAAGAAGAAAATAATACAAAGAATAAATGAATCAAAGAATGATTCTTTGAATGATTAAATCAAATTGATAGACTATTAGCCAACTTCCTCAAAAAGAGGGAAGACAAAACTCAATTTCAAGCAATAAGGCATGAAAATGTAAAGTTACTACAGGTCCTGTGGAAATAAAGATCATCAAGAACAATTTTGAAAATGTCTATCTCACATAATCACATACACAGAAGAAATGGAGAGATTCCAATATAGGTGCAAATTACCAATACTGATTCAAGAAGATATAGAACTTGGAATAATCCAATTTCATCTAATGAAATTGAACATGAATAAAAAACAACGTACTAACAAAGAAAGCCCAGGTCCTGATAGATTCACAATTAACTCTACAGAAATTTAAAGAAGATTTAATATCAATACTCTTCAAACTCTTCGAAGAAATTGAAAAGGAACTAGAACTTCCAAAATTATTCCTGCAGGCAAGTATTATACTGATATAAAACTGGAGAAAGACTCAACAAAAGGGAGAATTATAAGCCAATCTCTCTCAAGACCATAGATATAAAAATCCATAATAAAATACTATCCAACAGAATGCAGTGAATAATCAAGAATATTATACACCATGACCGGGTAGGATCCATCCCAGGGATGCAAGGATGTTTCAATGTACACAAATCTAAAAATGTACTACACTGTATCAATAAATCCAAAACCAAAATCTACATGATCATCTCAATAGATGCAGAAAATGTTTTTGGCAAAGTCTAACACTTATTTGTAATCAAAGCCCTAAAAATATTGAAATAGGTGGCCTGTACCTTAATCTGTTAAAAAGCCATCTAAGACAAACTGATAACCCACATAATTCTAAATGGAGAAAAACTGAAAGCTTGTGTTCTAAAATTAGGTAAAGAACAGAATATACACTGTCACCACTCTTATTCAATATAGTTCTGGAATCATTACCTAAAGCCTTTAGACAAGAGAGAAATAAAAGGGATAAGAATAAGTAAGGAAAATATATTTCACTTTTGACAGATAACATGATATTTACTTGGAAAACCCAGAAAACTCAACCACGAAACTCCTAGAAATAATAAACAAATTCAGTAACATTTCATGATACAATGACAACATCCAAAAATCAATAGCATTCTTCTACACACATAACAAACTTACTAAAAGGGAAACAAGAGAAACAATATGCTTCATAATAGCATCCAAAACATGAAATACTTAGGAATTAATCTAATAAATGAGGTAAAAGGTCTGTACAATGAAAATCACGGGGCTGGAGGGATTGCTCAGTAGAATAAGCTCTTGTCTGGCAGCACAAGGTCCTGAGTTCAATCCCCAGTTCTGAAAAAAAAAAAGGAAAAAGAAAAGAAAGAAAGAAAAGCACAATACTATGAAAAGAAAAGAGATTGAAGCAGGTCTCAGAAAAAATGGAAATGTATCCATTGCTTCTGGAAAGAAAGGCCCAACATTGTGAAAATGCCATACTCCCAAAATTGTTACACAGATTTAATGTAATCCCTGTAAAAATTGAATAAGAGTGGTGACAGTGGATATTTTGCTGGGCTGTGAAAAGTAGTTGGTGCTTAATTAGTTTTGTCTCCATTTTTCAATTCTTTTACCTCTTCATTTTAGTTTGTTATACATTTCTTTCTTCTTTCAATTTTGCATACATATGTCTGGTAATATGAATAACTAATTTGAAGACAACACTGTAAAATTCATATTATTTTGTTTAGTGAAATTCTGTATCATTTGTAATTGTTTCTATTTTTCACTCTGTAGAAAATAATTTGTTTTTATAAAAACAAAGCTGAAAGGAGGTAGGTATGCATGCACAATGAGCTCCCGGGAGGAGTGGCAAAGGCAGAGACTGCAGAGGTATATGTGTTATAAAATTTTCTTCACTATTTGGTCATTTAAGACTCTAGATAGACACAATTTATTTATCTGATTAAATTTCATCATGCTACCCTAATGTGGTCATTGTTTTTGTCAGCATCTCTGACTTTTTGAATTGTTGTCCTTTAATTGTAGAATTTTACCAGGTGGGGTGACTTACCATTTTTCTTTTACAGTTTGAAGTACCATTTATTATTCAAAGTATAGGTCTTAATATGAGATGTAGTAGGTAGTATTTACATGTAGACTCCTCTGTAAAATATACGCATAACATTTAATTGTAAAATGTATGGTGTTATACACCAAAAAACATGAAAAACTTATAAGACCATCGTGCTAAATCAAGCTATATGTTTAGATACACTTTCTGACTGGATTGCAGCGCTTTCTTTTCCATTAGTCTTGCTTTTAACCTATGCATATAGCAGTTAACTTTATAAAGTACTATGTATAAATGAATCTGATAAATAAACAAAACTGATGAAAAAGGAGGGAAGGAAAGGGAAAAACGACTGAAATATGTTATGCACATGAAGCAGTTCCCTATGGTGAGTGCCACCCTTAAGTTCTGCAAACATAGGCTAATAAAAGTAAAATAAATAAATAAGTAAGTAGAGACACACACAAAAATATATGATACATACTCTTTCAGTATACTTAGTATGTTAATAAAAGTATAACTTTCAAAAGAAGGAATCTTTTCCTTAACAAAGATGAAATATGTTCCCCCGGAAAAATGCTTCAAAGCCACAGATGCAAGAGAATATAAATAAGAAAAAATTACATTGTTACTACTTCCCCAGAGATATCATTGTCAATATGTATCTTTATACTTACTTTGCTTTCATCTGCCTATAAATTTATGTGTCTCCCTACATTTTCAGTAATTATCTACACTTAACAGACAATCTCAATTTTTCATTTAAAATGTATTACACATTTCATGTGTTAACGTTTTTCTTTTTTGAAGGTTTTTTATTAATTTTGTAGATACACTCTATTGAACTAACACCCTATATACGTATTTGAGGCTGTTTGTTACCTGACTATCAATATTTAAATGAAAGTTTTTTTTTTTTAATGCTTGGATTTGTTCAACCTACAGTAATTTTTCAGTGGAAATTCATAGAAATGGACTGATTGGATCAAATGATAAGCTAAACAGAGCTTTTGATACCTTAGAATTGACTACTTTAAGTTAAATAACAGTTTTGTAAATATTTGCTGTTATGTGGTATTAGACACATGGCCACCTACGCCCTTCCCTGGTTATAAAAGAGTAAAGACATTCATTTAAGCATTCACTAACATGACAGAGCACCTTTTTAAACAGTGATCTGTTAAGCTGTCACTGTAATGAACTGAGAACAGGATGACCTTTGGTTACCCATGTTATGCTGGTTTCTTCTCATTTCCAACCCAGGAGAAGGATGCCTGTGCTATTACTGAGTTCTGACATAAATTCGTAGATAGTCATCAAGACTGTATTCTGAATCTTTAGTGCAAAAAAACAGAGTTCATTCAAAAATCAATCTACTCAGCTTATGTTATAAGCAATGCTTAGTATATAATCATGATACTTGAAACAAAAGTATTTCTTAAAAATTAATCACAATTGAAAATATGTCCCTAGGATAACTTGAATTCATTCTTTGGCAGTAATTAGTGCCTAATTGTGGTTGGGTGCATTCTCAAAAGTTAATAGAAAATCGAGATGAATAAATGAAGAAGTGTTTATAAAATCAATCTCCCTGTTTGTATTTAGCACTGAGCTGCCAAAATATTCATAGCACTGCATCTTCAAATTTAAAGTTCCGCATCCATTCAATCGTTTACTTCAGGGCGGGGGGAGACAGCTCAGTAGAATAAGCGCTTCCCTGGCCTGAGTTCAATCCCAGGTTCTGGGAAAAAAATCATTTAACCTCATCACCTAGTACTTGAGTCAGCATTATTATTTAGAGAGGCTGAGGATACATCTGTAATTATTATGCAATGCTCACTTAATGAATAATATTAAAGTACCGGTGGTAGTTTTGTTTTCAAATCTTCATAAAATAAATAGCCTCAGCAAAATTAAATGAAAAATTAATTATTCAGAAAAGAGAAGGCACTGATTTCTTTTCCCCACTGAGAAGGCCACTTGAGTTGATGATGCCAGTATTCCTGCTCTCAACGCGATGGCCACCCCAGGGCCAGACACACGCGCAGTATGAAAGCAGTCCCAATCGTATGCTAAGCTGCAAGCCAGTGAGAGGGTCTGAGCCATTATTTGCTGTCTCTTCATCTCTCCTTTTGACAGGAAATGGTTTCCACAGACCTGGAAACACCATTACTAAAGAAACAATTGCTTTTTTATTTCAACATTTAATTATTTCCCAGAATTACAGAGAAGAAACCTAGAAAGAAAAAATATAGCTTGCAACATTGTCACTTTTCTGATGTTTTATATTTCAAACAAACTGCAAAAAGGTGTAACATCGTAAGAGCTGCCAAGAAGTAATTATATCTGAAGAAATAAAAAATGCATGTGAGCACTGGCAATTTTAGTGCAGCTTAACAGTCTAATTGTGGATTCAAATTCAACAATAATCTAATGTGTGTATACTGCATAGGTGAAGGTGGATATGAATGGAATCAATGTTGATAAAATATTGCATAATTGAGCACATGGGGGACAGAGTTCTTATACAATATAAAATATTTTGTCTTTTTTATATGCTATCATACATACACATATCTCAACATATAATTTTGATATTTATTAGCAAAGTATTACTTTCCCTGTGTTTAGGTATCTGCATGTTAAATGAGTAATCTCATTTAGCATATTATTATCATAAGAAATAAAATATTATGCTAGGAATTAAAGGATGAATTTGAAATACTCCTAGAAATGTTGCCAAGCTTGTAGTATGAAATCCATATTTCATAACAAAATTATCACATAAGAAAATATACCACAAGCATATTTGTGCACATTTTAGGAAAACAGAAAACACCCAAATATTTGAATTATTTATTTACTTAGTTTTCATTTTCACTCAGATACTTAGTATTGGGCTGAAATAAAAATAATCATTTTTCATTTTTTAAAGATATTTCTTATGACTTCCAGTTTTCTGCTGGAAATATCACTAATATTTGTCTAAATACTTTTGAGAAAATATTTTGTGTATTTATTTGGTACAGGATCTTGCTACACAGCTCAGACACATAATGATCCTTCTGTCTCAGTCTCCCCAGGGCTAGGGCTACATGGTTTTATTAGCCAGCATGACGTGCTAGAACTGTGGGTGCAGGGCATGTGGTACCTGGGATAGAACTCGTCACAGTGAATGCAATCATTATGTACTTCAAACATATACTAATAAAGAGGGGGAAAGAAATAAAATATTAGAGTTCCTCAGTAATTGTTTCTCTTCATTTTACAAATCATTATGAAGTAGGTAGGCAATGAATTCGCCAGATGATCTCGTAGCTTGCAGGGCCAGTTTCCTGACATCTGCATTGCTAAACCTGAGAGTTCTGAATAGACAATCTGCAAAGAATCACCACATATTCTGCCCAGTCTCATAAATTTGAAAATTGTACTTTTATTTAGTTTTAAATGTTTCTAACATTTTCTTGAGATGTTTTTCTTTGATCCATATGTCATTTAGTAGGGTGCTGCTTAAATTTCAACTTATTTTGAAATGTGTACAACGGATTAATTTTTTTGAAACAATCAGTAGAATTTTATATTTATATAGCTTCCTTATTACTTTGGTATCTTATTAATTTACACTTAATTATTTACTTTAGAAGAGAGTTCCTTTAATGCAGAAAAGATAGTTTTAAGAATTTCTTCCTGTATTACAAGGTATAGTTTACATCAATGTAACTTTGGAATCTGAACACATTTTGAACATTGGCCTATAACTGATTTGCATACATAACGAGTGAGCAAATGTATTTCCTATTAAAAATCTATTACAATCCTTCATAGAATCACATTATACATTTTAGTCACTAGTTAATAAAGTAAATATAGAAAATTAGCTTCTTGATTATTCTTGCACTGTAAATGACTTTTACTTTTTTAATCAACTTTGGTTGGTTATTCCTTTCTTTGAACTACAATTTCTCTAATTTTTAGGAATCCATATTGGAACATTTTCTAAGAAATTGATTTAATGTTTTCTTTGTTCTTCACAAAGATTTTCACAAAAAGTGCAAGATTTTGCATTATCTTAAAATTTAAATTTTGACTTCTATCTTCTGTCAAAAATTTTTCTTCCTAAGTCTGTGTTGTTTTTCAAGTATTTGTAAAAATGGCTAGCAGTTATGCACAGCAACTTCATATGTTGTTCTAGCTTCACTTGCTCAGTGAGAAAGCATAAACACTAATTCAATTTGATGTTTTTATCCTGTCCCTGTGAATAATAGCCACTCTTTAGTTCAGTTTTCAGCCTGTTAGAGATACCTCATTGGCTCATACACAAATATTTGCTGTGTGCCTACTATGTGCCAGGAAATGCATAAAGTTTGGCTCCACCATGGCAGTTTCTTTCCTCCTGGAGGCATAGTTCAGTAGGAAGATATTTAGAGTACGGTATAATTTATATTGGCTTTGATGATTAAAACTGAAATTCATGTGCTCCCCAAAGTCATCCCCTTGTTAATTATCTTCTCCAGAAATATCTTTACTCAAGTCTTTATTGCCATTACATTTTACATCCCCTACTATATTCAAATCCATGCTTAGACAGAACTTTTCATTGCCTATTTTCTAATTTCCCCTTGAGATAATCAATAATCCATATTCCTTGCTCCTTCACTGTAAGTAACATCATATATTACCACAGCAACAACTGTGTTCAGTCTCTTTCACTCTAGATCACTGGTTTTCATCACTAATTAGATAGGTAAACCTCACTGTGGCTTTAAAAAAACCTGCCTATATCATCCCCACCTGTGTGCTAGGAAACCTTTCAAAACTAACTTCTGTAGGAGAGGGGTAGGGAGAATCCCGGATTTGTCATATTTGTGCGTTTCTGCATATAAACACTGCTTCTGTCACCAGTTTCACACCATTAAAGAACATTGCTGAACCCTATTTTTATGCTCTGCAGCTGACCACCAGGTCATTTATATTTACTCTTTCTGTTTTCTTTACAGTGTGGATTGGGAAAGAGATTTTCAAGAGCAAACCATTATATGGTAATTTATACAAATTCAGATATATTAATTCAAAGAGTGTGGGAGTGGGGCCCAGCAATTACACACCAATAAGCTTTGCAAATGAATGTGATATACACCCAGGCTTGGAGTCACAGAAGCTAGGTCAGACGTGGCGTATCAGTGAATTCTGATGTGTATCTTTTAAATTTATTTGCCTTAATGATTTTATCTTCATTAACATTTTCTCTGCAGCATCTGCCTTGCCCTATCTGACCCTATGATTGAGACATTAATGAAAAGATATGTGGTTTACATACGAAGACTTACGTTAATGTGCGATGAAAAGTAAGGAAGGTGCTCTATTCTGGGGCAAAAATTAATCAAAGAAAAATGAAGATATGCACTGTTTAAATTAAAATTTTATCTTTCAAACATCTGTGTTATGTGAGTTCAAGTATTCAGGCCAAGGACATATCAGCACTGTGAAAAGAAGTCTTTTGCATTCAGAATCATGCCAAAATGAATTAAATGTTTTGGAAGAGTCTTCTACTCTTCCCTTGGAATGTTCCACAACCTCTATCTTAGCTTTGAAGTAAAATGGAAAAGATTTTTTTATTCTATCTGATTTAATCTGTCTTTGACAATTTACTACTGTAAGTATTAGCAATCAGGTATTAAAACAAAGACAACAAGAGATGCCATCTGTTTTCACAGTTGCTGAGAAAATGAATATCAGTTAGTGTTCTCAGGAACTTCATCTGACAGTAAATCATTATTTTGAGACAACATGCTAACAAAGCAGAAAGCAAAATTAAGATACCAATCTACTTAGATAGCTTTTCGTGTTTTTTCCCTAAATTGGGACTAACACTTTGGCAAATTGGAGCTTTCAGTTTTATATTCAATAATAACAAGTTGACCTTTGTATATATTCTCTGCAACTGACCATCCAAGTTATTTATTATTCTTATTATTTCTGTTTTCTTCACAACAATGTATTTGTATTCCTCTTAATGCACTGCGAATGGGTTGGCAGTCTCCTGCTCCACTGCTGGTGCAGTCCTGTGTTTCTGAATCAAATCCCTACCTAAATATACACTAAAACATGAAAAACCTTCAACAACTATTGCTAAAGCCACTTAGTAGCATCAAGATGTTCTCTTTTTTGTTGTTTTATGATATTTAGACTAAGACTGGGTGTGGTGGTATGCAGCTGTAATCCCAGGTCTTGGGAGGCTGAATACAGGAGGATCACTATAAGTCTGATCTGTGTAGTGAGACCTTGTAAACTCTGTACTGGAATCCATAAAAAAAGAAGGAACAAAGTGGGATATTTAGACTACCTGTTGACAAAGTTACCATTTTTATCTTGTCAGTAAAGCTCCTTGACATTCAGTCTTTCCTACGTAAGGACTAGAGAAGTGACTTCAAACAAAACCAATGTCTGAATAAATTATGATACCTGAAGCTGGTAATCTGCATACATCAAAGCACTTCATATAAGATTATTGTTTGAAGTCATGATGAAAAACGTTGATCTTCCATAATTTGTAAAGACATATGAACAGAATAATAATTTCTAAACTAGGCATAGTGGCATATGCCTGTCATCTCAGAGCTCTGGAAAGGTAAAGCAGGAGAAACCTAAGTTTGAATGCAATCTAGGCAAGACCCTCTTTCAAATTAAAACAAGAAGAAGAAAGAGAAGGAGAGGAGAAGGGGAGGGAGAGGGAGACAGAGAGGGAGAAGAAGAAGGAGGAGGAGGAGGAAAAGAAAAGGAAGAAGAAGAGGAAGAGGAAAAAGAAAAGAAGAAAGGAATGTAGACAAATTCAGTGTTGAAGTCCTGGGTTTCATCCCTTGTATCACCCATAAACCAACACACACAAAACCAAAATGAAATAAACAAAAAACAGGTGTCTCCCGGTGGTGGTAAGGATTCTATCCTCCATCTCTGGCTTTCTAGTGTTATTTAAATTCACTGGGAAGTTTTACAGCATCAGAAAACTAGTCCCAGTCCCTGATTCATAAGAAACCTGGAAACAATTAATTTAGCACAATTATAAACTCAATGTTTACACATCAAATTGCTGATTCATACATAAGACTGAAGCTCACAAAAGAATTCCTACGTTGCTATAGGCAACAGCGCATCTATTTCCCATTTTCCTGAACATGGTCCTGAAACGCTGTGTTCCACGGTCTATTTTACTAATTAATTTACAACTGTTACCCATTTCAATCATGGCTTCTCCAGTGCCACTTCCTCAAACTTAGATTCCTTATTTTACTTTGTTTTTTTTTTTTGGCGGAACCGGTGATCAAACTAAGACCCTTGCGCTTGCCAGAGAAGTGCTTATTCCACTGAGCTATCTCTCCGGCCCCAACTTTTTTTTTTTTTTAAAGAATTCAAAATAGTGATAGCAAAGTCAGCATTAGAAATGATATGAAATTTCACTAACCAAAGTAATAGGAATTCAACAGTGGTTGTTGCATTGCACTATGCTATCTTCAAGTTAAATGTTCAGGTTACCAGATACAAACATATAAGAGTGGTTTAAATAAAACACAAAACAATAACAAAAAAGTTGTAAGACACTCAAAAGAAAAAAAATTTAACCATTAACTGATCCTTTTTATAGTTGTTGATCTAATGGCATCCAGCTTATTGAAAATGTTAGAAGGATTAAATGAGATAATAACAAAAGCTAGAAAATATATGACAGAGTAAGTGAGTTGATACACAAATGATAGTAACCTCCTCCACCAGGGTTCATATCTGGCTTCTCCAATCTGATTTTCACATGAAGGATGCTCGAAACCATTCTTCTTTTTTACAGAAGCAGCCTTACCCCATCTCAGACTGCAGCAGGTAAATCAGCACAACAGGAGCTGTCACGTAAGCTGAGGATCAGAAAGAACAGAACCCAGGCAAGTGCAGAGGTAAGGGAACTCCTCAAGGACCCTCCTGAAATATCCTCTAACCCTTCAGATTCCACTTTAGCATGTTGTTCTCTTTGATGGTGTGATTTATGGTAGTAATTTTCATATAGGGTTTAATTATTACATTATTTCCTCCATATTCTAATATGTCTAAGGAAAAAAAGTTGCTTGTCTTAATCATTACTGTACACATTGTGCCTGGTACTTAATAGGAGCTCAATGAAAAGACTGAAGTAATAAACATACTTTGAAAAGTAGGTCACAAATCCTTTAGATAGGTAGGTAATTGTATCAAATATTAATGTTTAAGATTTTGTTTGTTCAGCTTTCTACCTCCATATAAAATTCTTCTAGCCCAGAAGAGTGTTACTCCTGTGATGGCAGAGGGTGTTGTTTTTTGTTTACTTAATTTTGTTTATTATTTCATTCTGCACACTTGCTTGAGGTATGAATTTCATAAGTACTTCTGCTAACCTCATCCATAAAAATGCAGCACAAAATGCCCTGTGAAAAGTGTGCTCTTAGAAATGACAGCTTTCTTTTGAGTATTATTGGAAAAATATGATCTTCTCCATTCATGACTGTTTGTCCGGCCCTCCCTCTTTATGTGAAACCTTTTCTCTGCGGTTGTTTGCTTTATTCCATGGCGAAATGTCCTTTCACTTTCCTCCACATACCAACCTCCTCTGTAGGTAGACATTAGCAGCTATGCAGTTCCTTGCTGGATGATTGTTAACTCCATTCTTCTTGTGTAGGTGGTGGTTTTCTAAAAACAAAGATTTGGATCAAAACAACTTAGTCTGTGATTATATGCAGACAGCCTAGGTTTTCTTTCTGACCTGCTGTCTCATACACTGAACTATTCTTTATGACTTTTAACTCATAAGAATTGAACAAAAAAGTAATTTTTAGGCCTGTAGGGGAGCTTTCTTTCCTGAAGAAACACCTTAATTTCCTGGTGGGTCAGGATTTCTAGGATTAAAATATAACAGAGTGACTCTATTGAGTATTCTTAGTGCCTGATCTTTCTTCACATGAGAGTAAGAACTAGAACATTTGCTGAAAATATTTTTTGGGAAAAGATTTTAAATAATAACATCCATGAGATTGTTATTTTAGATACATCTTAGAAATATGATTAGTATTAACAAAGTGACATTAACTTTTGTATGTATGAACAATATCAGATTTTAAGTTCTTTGCAATTGCTATTATTTTATAAGTCAGCAATGTGATTTTATATAGCCTATAAGAATATATTGTATGTGAGGTAGCATCTCTTAAAAGACGTCTTTGTATAATGTTTTGCATATGAATCAATTTCAAAGTAAGATTTATTTATTTTTCTTTTTTCTTTTTCTTTTTTTTTTTTTTGTTTTTTTGTCTTTTTGAGACAGGGTCTCACTATGCAGTTCAGGCTGGCCTTAAGCTCACTTTGTAGCTTAGGCTGGTCTCGAACTCACAACAATCCTCCTGCCTCAGCCTCCTGAGTGCTGGGATTACAGGCATGCGCCACCATGCCCGGCTAAGATTTATTTATTTTTAACATACTGATATAGTGTCATTATCTATTCCATCTGTCACAAGATTTCATTTTTGGCATGAGATGGTGGCCCTTGAAGTAGAGCACTTTTTCCAGTTTACAGAGGAATGGTCTGAGGAAACCTACGGGAACTTCTCTAGGTAATGTTTCCTCAACCATGCCTGGAACACATAATGTGATAAGTTATTTTCATGTAACTTATGCAACAGTAAAAAGTGAAAATAAAACAAGTTGAAAGCTGACCCTTCATTTTTGGGAAATCAGAGACATTTAAAGAGCTTAGCAAACCTCTGGTATAACTTTTGTAAGTATCTATTGTACTTCTACCATTTAAGTTTGCATAAAATCTGTTTCCTTATATGGAATTATATTTGTAATAGGAAATGTGGTTTCTTAGGAAGGGGCTAGGTTATAAATGTTCTTGATATAAAAGAAATTACTATTTTAAACTTTTATTTATGTATTTATGTATTTTTGTATTTTAGGGCAGGGTGTACAGGTTCTATAGGGTCTCACTGCATAGATCAGACTCATTGTGATCCTCCTGTTCACAGCTTCCCAAGGTCTAGGAATACAGGTGCGTATCACCATGCCTAGTCTCAATCCCTGTCTCAGTACGCACTGTGGGCAGGGCCAGCAAGGCAGGTCCAGGGATCAAACTCTTGGCCCTTGCATCTGCCTAAGCAGGTGCTTTAATCTGTGGACCTATTTGGCCAGCCTTAAATTTTTATTTTAAAGAGGAAAAAATTAAAAAAAAATAACAAAGACAAAGACAAAAACAAACTAAGATAAAATAAAAACTGTATAGTATTTCAAAAGAGGAACAGAAAATTAACAATGATTGTTACGGTACACACCCATATCATCAAATTTGTTGCTTAGATTACCAGATATATACATACATTGACTATTGGAAACATGTCATTTTTACAGGAGAATGATAAAATATATTGCTCAACTCTAAAATGATCTCTTGGGATTGTACAGCATCCTATATTTATTATGTGTTCTTGAAATTTACTCTCTTCTCAAGTTTGGACTATATTTTTACTAAGGGATACTGACAGACTCAGTATCAGGCATGTAATCCAGGCATGTAAATTCCACTTTTCATAAGAAAATCTGTAACTACTTGAACTGAGTGACATTTAGAGGAGATGTGATTGTGGTCACGTCATGTATACTATTGTGTTAGGTCTTGGAATTTTCAAAAGTTTCTGCTATACTGACAGATACTTGGATGGTGCTTGGGATCTATAATTTAATCAAGTATCTTTTACTTCAATTTCTTAATCATTTATATATCATTTTTGTTACTTGGAAATAAAAAAAGCTTATCAATAGAGATGAGTACTAGGAAGTTGGATTACAAATTGGACAGGTGGTAACCAAGTACCTGTATGATTTTTGAAGTCGTATGTTATACAAGGATATTCTCTCACTTATTGTTACCTCTTTATAGCTCATACTTTTAGGTTCATTTCCACCTTAAGAGAATATAACACTGGGTTATGACTTGCCCAGGGTTTCATGCCTCCTTCCTTATGCTTGGGCTCACAAAAGGTATCCTCATTGCAAATCTCCTTTACTTACATTACTGCATTATGAAATTGTAGTTACTACTTAAAGCAGTTATAAAGCATTATCTGAATGGAAATACTTTAATCAAATATAAAATTAAATCTTTAAAATGTAAGGCTTTTACTTTAATATGAAACTCTGATAAATAAAAACAGTTTAAAATGTACATTAACTTAAGATTTTATGCGAGAAATGTCAAATACATTTTTTTTTACACTGGTTTCTTAGTCCTTCTTTTTGGAAGCCTTGAGGTGAGCAACCCCATGTCCAAATGAATTCAATTCTTTAATTTATGGTCTGTAGAATTAGAGATCACTATCTTCCTTAAGGAGACATCAATTTATCTCTACCAAGATTTTTCTTTAAAGCTTAGTTCCAACTCCTGGGCCCCAACTGAATTCCAGCTCTGGCCATGTGCTCTACAAGGGCAAGTAGTCTTAGGAACTGAGATGACAATTTTATTTATTTATTTATTTTCTTTTTTCTTTTTTTTTATTTTATTGAAGTACAAATGTCAATCAGACAGTTTCAAGACACCTTAAGCATACAGATTCGATAAATTAATACATTGCAAACTATTTTCATAACGTTTTGGTATTGTACAAGGTGCATACATGATACTATATTTACAGATAATATTTTAGCAGATGTCTCTTATCAGTGAATTAAGAGTGTAGCTGCTTACTTATCTTATTTTTTATACCTGAATTATATAAAAAAATCAATAATTATTTTCCTAGTGGATGACCATAGTACTAGAAGCTGACATCATATGCTGTTCAACCACCATTAGTGCAGATCTTGCCTCTCATAGAATTATGTAGAAGCACAGCGTTATCTATCCAAACTGCACTGTCTATACACACACATCATGATTTTTTCTTTCTACACCCCTTCCTTTGTCTACTTCTGTCAAAAGTGGGCACTCCACAACTAACTTAGGTGCTTGAACTCGACTCCAAATCCAACACAGTCCAGCATTCTACAACCATAGTGAGTTATTTAAAGAAATTGTCGACCACAGCCATTTACAGCTCAGCTTAATATTATGGCCTCATGATGTATACTTCATTTTTATACTTTTCTGCTGGATGGTTAAGACCTAGGTAGATCAAGACTTATATACCAACACATGAACTTCATATTTCCTATGTGGTCAGTGAAGTCCTCTCAGGGTTTATCTTGTAGTCCTGTACATTATTCTGTAGTTCCTTTGTCTGTGTCATCCATGTGGATGAGTCACGGCCAATGCTTGACCAGATTGCTCAAGTATTACTCAAGCTGAGTAATACTCCACTACATAGAAATACCACATCTTTTTCAACCATTCCTCATGTGATGGACATCTTGGTTGTTTCCAAGACTTTACTATCACACATTGCGCTACTATAAACATAGGTACACAAATATCTCTATGATACAATGTATCCAGATCCTTTGGGAAAATTCTCAGTAGGGGGATAGCCGGCTTGAATGGGATTTCTAGTCCTACTCTTTTGAGGAGTCTCCATACTGACCTCCACAATGGTTGTACCAGTCTACATTCCCACCAGCAGTGGAGAAATGTTCCCTTTTCCCCACAACCTCTCCCACATTTGTTGTTGGTTGATTTCCTTATGATAGCCATTCTTTCTGGAGTGAGATGATATCTCAGTGTTGTTTTTATTTGCATTTCACAAATGGCTAGCGATGTGGAGCATTTTTTCATATATTTATTCGCTTCTTTAATTTCGTCCTCTGAGAAGTGTGTATAGAAAAGAGATTATGGAGGATTTCAGAAAATGGAAAAATATTCCATGCTCCTGGATAGGAAGAACCAACATCGTGAAGATGGCCATACTCCCAAAATTGCTGTACAGATTTAATGCAATCCCTATCAAACTGCCACCAACATACCTCCTAGATATAGAGAAATCAATCCTAAAATTTATTTGGAACCACAAATGACCTAGAATAGCAAAGGCAATCTTGGCCAATCAAGACAAGGCAGGAGGCATCACAATTCCTGATTTGAACTTATACTACAAAGCCACTGTGATAAAATCAACATGGTATTGGCAACAAAATATACCTGAGGATCAGTTGAATAGATTAGAAGATGCAGAGGCATCTACGAAAACACTCAGCCATCTTATCTTCGACAAAGGGGCTACACAAGCTCACTGGAAGAAAGATAGCCTCTTTGACAAATGGTGCTGGAAAACGTAGCTTTCTACATGCTGAAAACTAAAACTTTACCCAGCTCTATCACGATGCACTAAGTTAAAGTCAAAATGATTTAAAGATCTAAATGTTAAAACAGAAACACTCAATCTCCTGGAAGAGAAAGTAGGAGGAACTCTTGAAGACATAGGGGTAGGTAAAGAGTTAATGAACAAACATATATTCGCATGGGAAGATCTTGAAAGAATCAACAACTGGGATCAACTCTTCTTAAGGAGCTTCTGCATGTCAAAAGAAATTGTCAACAGAGTGAGAAGACAACCCACAAACTTTGAAAAAATCCTAACTAATAAGCAATCAGACAGAGGGCTACTGTCTAGAATTTATAAAGAACTAAGATATAACAGGGCCCTCAAATTTAAAGACTCAATTCAGAAATGGGCATGAGATGACAATTTTTGATGACCATGACAGATAGTGTGCAGATAGCTGAATCAGCTGAGATCTCTCCTTGGGAAAAAATAAAGAAGGTAAACAGAGAAAAAGCAGAAAGAACCAAGTGTTCAGCACTGGGAAAAAGGGACAAAGAGAAAGACAAAGGTTGTGGTGTGTTTATAGTACAGTTGTCTATCCCCAGATCTTTTGCTATGCAAAGCTCAGTTTTACTTTCTTTTCTATGTAAACCTCCTATATTCTCCTACAAATCTCTCGCTCATTTGAGTGGATTTGTTAAGACAACAGTATCTACTTAAGAAACACAAAATTCTTAAAGAGATTTTGAGGCAAATATTTATTTAAATACCATAAGCAAATGTTTAAGAGATGTTAAAGACACTTATTCATACTGAATGAAATATGCGTGTCTACAGATTTTAACAATATTTTTCTTGCTATTTCTAATTTATAGTACAAATAATATAGATTTATGCTTAGCCATAATACTTAATAAAATTCATGAAATAATTTATTCTGAAAAAGAATCATCAGCCAAATTGTGTAGAGAATTTTATTAAACCGTAATTATTGGTTGTATGTGACACAGATTGACAATTCTCCAAAGTTATCACTTTGCCCTCTGTATAGTTTCCTAGGAACGATATAAAAATTACCAAGCTGGAAGGCTTAAGACAATAATAATTTATTTTTTATAGTTCTACCAGCTAGGAATCCAGAATCTCCTTAAAGACATTAGCGAAAAATCTGTTCCCTTTCACTTAGCTCCTCTGCCAGCAATCTTTGGTAACCCTTGTCTGAAAAATCTGTCACTTCTGTCTGTCTTTTAGTACATCGTTTTCTTTTTGCCTATCTCATTTGGTGTTTTTTTTTTTTTTTTATTATTCTTACATGAAGAATGGTAATACTGGATTTGGGCCCCCTTTAATTTAATCTGACTTCATTTTAACTTAATTGTGTCTACTAAACCCAACTTCCAAATAAGAGTACCCTTACAGTCATATGCCATTAGGACTTCAATTTCTCTTTTTGGTGAATACCAGTCACAACAGTCTCAGGGTCAAATTTTTCGTTGGCAGGAAGATTAAGGAAGTATTGGCAAGAGGAACCTTTAGACTAGAGAATGTGTGTTGGAATTAAAAAGAGTACATTATTGGGGTCGGGGAGATGGCTCAGTGGAATAAGCGCCTCCCTGGCAAGCACAAAGGCCTGAGTTCAATCCCCAGTTTTGCAAAATAAATAAATAAATAAATAAATAAAGTTTTTTAAAAAGTACATTATTAAAAATTAAGCTATATCGATAGATTCGAAAGAGAATTTTCTCCACTTTCTATGTTAAGTAAAAAGGCTTTTGGAGTTTCCCAGGTAAGAATTGTGTATTACAAAAATCATGGAAGTAGTGATTAAGTATGGAAATTCATTTTCTTAGCAATCTGTCGAGATGAAGGTAATGAACTAATAACAATTAGTTCCATGGCCAATAATAATACCTGTCATGTAAGTAAGAATAAAAATTTATTAATGGTAGAACTTGTGTATCTAGAGAAACTCACTGTTAACAAAGTCAACATGTGGCCTCCTTCTACAGTGACTTATTCTTGAGGGACTGAATGAGGGTCAGTACATGTCCAGTGGGGGAAAAAAACTGGATTCTGAGTGGATTTGTTGCCAGTCAGACTAAGTTTCTTTGCTTCTACTCAGGTGGAAAGCATGAATCTGCAAAGTGTAGCTCTGCTAGCAGCCCTGATGTCAACAGATGACACTAGGTAATACTAGATGTCAGTAGCTGACACGGCCAGCTGCTGATGGCTACCTCTGTTGGTGTTAGTTTCCAATGCCAGCTTGTGAGGGAAATTCTAAACCCTAGGGTTTATCAGGCACTGTGCCTCTGTCATGGGTTTTGTTGGTTGCTGGTCTCTGGAGTACTTCGGTGTTACCAGCTCTGAGTGTTTATTCATTTGTTCACACGCCTCAGGATAAAAATCCTAAGTAGATTTACAAGACTTTTAGAGCCCGCACTACCCAAGAAATAAATCACAAGCAGTTTTACAAGTCTACCAGTGTGACTCTCTACAGGAGGGAGTCCTTAGGGACTAAAACCAAAATAGTACCTGGGAAGGGCTATTTATGTAGCAGCTTGCAGACCTGTGTCAGTGAAGTTGAGGGATGAAATCAGAAAATCTTCTAAAAGATTTGCTGTGAATGTTGGGTATGCAAATAAGTAGTGCAAATCCTTCCTTTCCTGATCTCAGCCACCCCAGAATGCTCTCTCCATTATTTAAAGCTGGATTAGTGTCTTCTAAAGTGGCAGGAGTGGGTAAGGATACTACTGGATGGGCTTATGTTAGAGTAGAGAATGGCAGTTACATAGCCAGGGAGGAGGACACTGAAGTGAACTGTTCTAGTCCACTGGATGCAAGTAGGAACGAGGAAAATAAAGGGGAGGGAACATAAGAAATGTGAAGAAACAGAACAGAAATGGACATAGCAACTGAAACCTACATGCAAGGCATGCATTAGAATAATTTTACAGGGCTGGGGAGATAGCTTGGCAGTGTAAATGCCTGTTTGGCAAGCACAAGTACCAGAGTTCGACCCCTGATACTGCATGCCCTGCTACCTCCAAAACTCTGGGCATGTTGTACAGGCCACTGAAACCGACATGGTGGTGCATACCTGTAATCTCAGTATGGAGGGGCTGAAACGGGAAGATTGCTAAGGGTCAAGCTGCATAATTAGACCCTGTACCAAATAAATAAATAAAAGACTAAAAACTATTTCAGAATAATTTTACAATAAAGCAGTTGAGAAGGATGAGGACAGGTAGCATTCCTGGAACTGTGGGGGCACTCCCCCTCCATCTATTTGAATTTGGACAGCATCTCAGGGCCAATCCTGTTCCCATTGTCCTTTAATGATAACAATAATAATAACCAAGACCCAATACATCTCTAAAACTATGGACCAAAGTACGAGCATGTTAGATCTGTTGTCTTAACCTATAGTAACCTTTTAACCAATTGAACTTCATTAATAATGGTTCATACCTAGGGACTACATGTCATGCTTGGGGTTAAAATAGAATGACGGGAGGGTTATGTATGTTGGATTCCTTCAAGGTGACTCAGAACCCTGTCAATCATGTCTGTGAATCACATCCATTGAGATTCAGTGAGAGGCTCCCAGGCAAAGCACACTTATTTTAAATCTGAAAGCCTGATTTGTCTTTTTTCTTCCTATTCCTCTGCTGTCCTAGCACAACTTTTCCTATTTATGCCACCATTTTCTTTCTGCTAAGAGAAAAAAGGCTGACTTCAATAAATGCTGCTGCTTTTCCTTTTACCATAGTGTGTACTCTTTCAACTTTTTGCTTGCTCTGTACAAGAACCTGGAATCCATCTCTTGGACACTTCAGACTCAGTATCAAGATGCTAGAAGATTAACAAACAGATATTTAAAGAACACTTGTTAGAAACCGAGTAGACCTCTGCCAGTCACAGTGGACTCTTATATTTTAGGGACCTGTGGGAAACTTTTAGTTCCCAGGGTCAATATAAAAGGAAGTGATTCCATTTATGAATAGATGAGAAGTTAGCTGGAATATTTTAAAATGAATGAGAGCAAGGAATAACAAAATACCACTAGAATAAACCAAAAGCCACTACATGATGATGAAAACTGAAATATACATTATAGATATGGACCATCAAACAAAACTAATGAAGGGAGATAAGGGATAAGGGATATGGAAGAAAAAGTAGATTGTGGGGCAGGGAGATGGCTCAGTGGAATAGGGGCTTCTCTAATAAGTGCAAGAGCCTGAGTTCAATCCTCAGTTCTGCAAAAAAAAAAAAAAAAAAAGAAAGAAAAGAAAAAGTAGATTGTAAATAAACAAAATTGAAGTCCCTGAAGGAATGACTTGAAACTGTACTAAAATTTATAGAAACACTTTCTTGTAGTCAGTCTTATAAAGAGCTGAATCGCTCAGAGGTAACATTGAGCCATACCTTATTAATTCTTTTGAACATTAGAACTTCTCAGAATCACATTGCATGTAAGAAATGGAAATCTTTGCAATAGTTTCATGTGAGAAGAGGGTGGCAAAATTAAGTTTTCAGCAACAGACTTACTCTGTGATAGATACATATCTATAGAATATACTACTCATGAGGAATTTTAAACATGAAAATATAAAACCATGAGTGATGTAATTCAACAATCAGAGTGAGCTAACTAACTGGCTTCAACTGTAGAATCCTGCTGCTGGGCAAAGGACTAAGCAGGATTGGAAACACTTTCACTGAGACAGTGTCAAAATTAAGTCTCAGTATTACAATGTCGGCAAACTTTTATAGATTATACCAAGTTTTCTCAGACTAATGGTTATGAAGCCATGCTATTATGTTTCCTGGTATCAGTAGGAGTCAATGCTGTGAAAGAAATGTTTTGAAAATATCTCACTAACTCTCTGTCTACTTTGGGAAACTTTCCCTGCACAGGTCCCATTGTCACCGTAGTGAAAACTTTGTTTTTAAATTGTGCATCCATAATAATTTCTTCTAACACTTGGAATGAGCATATGTCTAATAGCAAAACAAATTTCTTCTTTTCCTGGCAAAGTAGCTATACTAATCTATACCCTACATGCATTTGTGTGTAAGTATACTAATGTATACAGAAATTTTTGACTACTTACTTCAGTCATTTTTTTTTTTTTATAGAACCAGGGATTGAACTCAGGTCCTTGTGCTGACCAGGCAAACACTTATTCTATTGAGCTATCACCCCAGCCCTCTGACTACTTAATTCAAACATTGTATGATGTTACTCTTCCACTATTCTGGCATAAAATATTTTATTAATGTATAATTTTTCTTATTCTGGTCACAGATAAATTTTACATTTCTTTATCACTCTACTTTGAATTGCTTCTTCTTTAAAATTCCTGTTTGCTCCCTTGCTCCTAATTTCTACTTATTTTCCTATAACACACTGTGTGGTTTTGGGGAATTTTACTTTTTGTATCTTTTAAATGTTAATCAGTTTGAGATGCTGGAAATGTTCTAATTTTATTTTGTCACTCATTTATCTTTGTGATTAAACCTAAATTATAAATTTTTATGCGGTTAAATGTTTATCTTTCCCAAAAGTTTTGCTTTTGTGCATTTTAAAACACATCTATCTCTATTTGTACATGGGAGGGTCTTTCCCCATTTTCTCTATTAAGGAAGTTTTGCATTTGATATATATATATATATATATATATATATATATATATAATTTACCTTTATACTGTATGAACATTTAAGAATGTTTCTATCAATATCTAGGTAGCTAGCTTTTTCAAAGTCAGTTTACTTGCCAGCCCCACCCCCTGGGGCGCACTGAAACAGCAATTGAGACTGGGCCTGGTGGTGCGCACCTGTAATCCCAGCCCTTGGAGGCTATAAACAGGCGGATCACTATCAGTGTGATCTATTAGTGAGACCCTGAACACCCTGCAGATCCTGCCCTAAAAAAAAAAAAAAGAGAAAAAAAAGAAAGCAATTTACTAAGTTAACTGTAATTTTCATTGCTTCTCTTATCACTATTAACATATCACGTAATTAGCAGAATTTTATATTTTGCTCCATTTCGTTTTTCATGTGGTGAATCCACACTATCTCTAATTTGCATAATGGGTAATTATCTGCTATGAAGAAGTTGCATCTATTTTTGTTTTAAAAACCTTGAAGCTCCTTATGTTTTTCTTTTTCCTTTTTATATGTTTGTTAATGATAATTATGTGCTTCAGCTAAATTTTATTGTGACAATAAAATATATAAATTTGTGATAAATGTTATTTATTTCAAGTTAAATCTTGTCATCATTTTAAATGTGTGCTTCCTTACTCAAATACTTCATTATTAACTTTACTAACATTTCACCTTTTTATTCATAGTCATGTTTCATTCTGATAACTAAACTGAAATAATGTATGCTTTATAATATTAATTTTAAATAATAAGATTACCATACGCATAGAAATATGTACCATAGCTATCATGCAGAAGGCTGTAGGGTCCAATCCCTAGTACTGCAAGAGTAAAAGAAAACACATCAAAAAAACAATGTTGACTAAGAGACTTTCTAAACAACACTTTTATTTTTGATATGTCTTCTTTTACTCTAAATATATTTCCTGACTCATATTGACAATTTCACTGTAATGATACAAAAGAATAGAAAAATTAAGACGATACTAAATATTAAGAAAATAAAATTAAGCTTACTTATAATAAGCTGATCTGGAACCCATATAGTTTTTTTTCCATTTTTGGCAACTTAAAAAAAATCAAGAGTTCACATTAATATTATTACATTTGAGGAGGTGAAACCAATGATACAAAATGGTTTTGATTTCAGATATTTAAAAAATACTCATCACATTATTCTGAATAGTAAAAACTAAAGTTAGTATATCATTTTTAAGAGCCTATGTATAAAATGATACTGGCACATTAGAAAAATCAATGCACAGGTTTTATATGTTATAGCTATTCATATTCAATAAAAATGTTTATCATACATGCAAGAGAATGGTATGTATTTTAAAAAGTTGAGATTAAATATTAAGATATCAAGTCAAAACATCTGCATATTTCATGAAATTTTACATAGCTAATGAATTTATGAAAATCAAAGCAAAATTTTTAAAATGTTAGGACTGGGCAGATAGCTCTGCAGTCTAATGCCTGCCTGGCATGTGCAAGGAGCTGAGTTAGATCTCTTGTACTGCATGTTGTGCCAGTCCCAGAACACTGGGTACAATGTGCCAGTCCTGAAACCAGGCATGACGGCTCATGCCTGCAATGTCAGCACTTGGGAGGCTGAGACAGGAAGATCACTATGCATGCAAGATGAGTAGTGAGACCGAGTACCAAATAAATACATAATTAAGATTTAAAAAAGATGTTTGAAGAGTTAGTGAATCAATTAACTTAAAAGATTGATGAATACATTTTCTGATAAAGTAAGTGAAACATGGATCTATTAGTTATGACGTTTCAAATTTTAGACATAAAAATGTAATTTCCTTTTTAAAGAAGATCAAATACAAAAATAGAAGTAAAACATAGTTATGCTTTATGTCACATAAAACAGCTCACACATTATCATATTTTGTCCTATGCTTTAGCACTTTTGGTGTTTCTACCTCAATTACCAAGTACGTACAATGTATGAGAAGAATCACAACACTCCACATTGGCCCAAGCTGCCTTCATTCTTCTATTTCTTTTCTTATGTAACCCTACCACCCCCGCCATATAACTTAGCATCTCACAAGCACACACACAAAAGATGTTTAGCTATTCTGAGGGTTGCAGGGCATTTAGAATTTAGAATACTTTTAATTAATATTTAGCTGCTTTGATGCACACTATAATAGAATTTTCATTGCCAATCAAAAGTCATTGATGATGGAGACAAATGTAAAGTGTAATTATTTGTAATATTTAAAAAGATAGAGAAAAATTCATTTATTGACTGGAAAAACATAGGAATGCTTTAAAATAATTTATATGAAAAGACAGAGAATGACAGTTCTCTTGCCAGGCTTAATGGCATGGTTGTGTATGCCATTAAGCCTGGCAAGAGAA
Source organism: Ctenomys sociabilis (assembly GCA_004027165.1). NCBI lineage: Eukaryota > Metazoa > Chordata > Mammalia > Rodentia > Ctenomyidae > Ctenomys > Ctenomys sociabilis. The sequence continues at coordinate 29,135 of PVKA01008613.1, forward strand.
TTTCCAGTTGACAACTAGGAGAGAAAGGGTGAGGAAGAAAAATCTCAAGTTGGAATTTGAGTCCTGTGCTTGCTGCAATGTGTGACACTCTCACCACCCACAGAAGACAGCAAACACAGATCATAGAGGAAAACACTGATTAATTGGCTTACAAGAATAAATTTTGTATTTATTTGTGTAAGAGCTTACAAATAAAAACCAAATTACAGAGAGAAAAAAATGTTCACAAATCATATGAAAAAGATTTTCGCAAACCATGAAATTTACAATCCGGAAATTACAAGAATTTCTGTAAGTCAATAAAAGAAAAAGAAAGACAAATAGTTGTAAATTGCAAATAATGTAATGACAATTCATACTAAAGAAAAATTAAATGATCAACATACATTACTCAAAGTTGATGAAAGTCATCATTTGTTTTCTCTGTGGGAAGTTTAGAGGTAAAATTTTTCCCTAGTTTAAAATTTATAGAAACACTTCTATCGTATTATTATTCTTTCACCATTTGTTTTTTGTCCCTGTTACTTTTCTCTCATTGATGGGACAAGATATCCAACACCCAAAATTAGGGAAGGAAAGATTTATTTGGCTCACAGTTAGTGGAGATTTCACTCCATATTCAGCTTGCTCCAAGGCAGAGTGGCCCATGGCAGAGGACAGTAGCTTATGGCAGCAGAAAACATTGGCATCCTTTCCACTCCTTCATTCATATGCAGATTAGCCACCCCCTAGTGGGGGTAGTATTCACACCCATAATCCCAAAATTCGATCATGAATTAATCACAAACTCTAGAAGCTGCCCCAATGACTTCATGAGGCTTTGGGAGGACAACTAGACGCAAAACATACAGTTTCTATGTTTCTCTTCTATAAATGCTGTGAACTATCTCAAAATATTGCATAAAAGTTTGTAAATCAAAGGAAAGAAGGAAGATAGGAAGTGTGTCAGTGTTCTGTCGAAGAAAACATTCAATATTAAATGTGTGTGTGTTTGCATGTGTGATTATACAAGGAATTTATGAGGTAGGTTGACAGCAGCAGAGTCAGAAGAGCTCCTGTGGCTGTCTGTGGGAGGACAGACAGAGAGTCCAAGTGGCTGCTTGTACACTGAGAGCTGGAGGGTCCAAAGTAGTAGGAGGTGGAAGGCCTGGAAGCTCACTGGAGAGCGTCCAGTGTGTGTCTGAGTCACAGTGGAAGGCTGAAAAGTGTGCACTGGTACCTGACAGAAACTGGGGAGCAACTTCCAATGATAACAGTGAAGAACATTTTGTCTGAAAGAAGCAGAAGATAACCTTCTGCCTCAACCTTTTCAGACCTCTCTGAAATATAACTTTGTTGGTTGATGCCAGTATACTAGGCTGAGTCTTTCCCCCTCAGTTTAAGGCCTAAATGCTAATCATCCTCAGACAGACTCAGAATTTATTTATCTGCTTCGTGGTTCTTACTGAACAAGTTGTTAACCATAGTTAACAATCAGAGGGAGGAAGGTAGGTAAAAAGGGAATCTTTGGAATATTAAATCTACATTTTCATAACTTATTGCAGAAATATGAGCAGAATATGTGATATTCAGAGTACATCCCATTGATTTGGGGATTTGCATGAATTAAAGAAAATTTTAAGAGCCTCGACATGTATGCTGAGCTAGCCTGAATCTGTTTGTCCAATTCCTGTTACTAGAGAAAAAGATATATACCAGAGAAAAATCTTAGAAAGAAGATAAATTGCCTGTCTTTCACCATTAAGCATACAGAAATTTTGATGTCTCCTGATTTTATTTTCTATTTCAATGTTATAGAATTATAAGGTTTTTTTTTTTTTTTTCGCAGAACTGGGGATTGAACTCAGGCCCTTGTGCTTTCTCATGGAAGCACTTATTCTACTGAGCCATCTCCCCAGCCCATAATGTTATAGAATTATAGTGTTCATAGAAGAATAAACCATGAATGGTGGGTCAGTAATACCACTGAATAGAACAAAACTATAGCCAGTGACCCTGATAAAATAAAGGAAACTTGTTTTACATGAAATTAGGGAAAATTGAGAATGATGGAAGATAAGTTACACACACACACTCACACACACACAAGCTAAGAGGAGAACAAAACATGGGAAAATTTATTTGTTGGCTCTGTTAGTGCAAATGGACGTATTCTCTGAAAAAAACAATTAGTGTTTTGGTGAGGATAAAGAAAATGTTATATGGAATAGAACATGAGATGCAGAAGGTATGACTGTCTAAAATTCTAACTGACCAGAGAGGTAAAGTATTAACATGTAGATAGAATTACAACTTTGGAGTAAAGCTTTATGCTATATATATTTTATGTTAAGCATCGTGTTTTGCGACAGAAGAGCTCATGAATACAGTGACACTGCAATTGATAAACTGCATTCTTTCCATGATTCTGATAGCAAACTGGTTGAACAAAAACTGAACGAAATTCAATAGTTAGGTCAAAAGTTGTCCTTATGGGGAAATTTGGTTTAGTTCTTGTTCACTTGGTTTACACCCAGAATCATGAAGAGAAGTGAGTTTGTGGATGGGAGGATCACTGCATTTGTCATTGTTTTCCTCCTGGTGGAGCAGGCAAAATCAGCAGCTGTTTTGCAACCATTGTTTTTAAGTAACCCGATCAGTGGTTTTGAGACCTAGAGATGGATCATAATACAATTAGATGTCATCAGCGAGGAAAGGAAGCTGTGCTATTATGCTGTGTAGATGAGGAAAAACAAGGCCATTCGTTATAACTTAGTAAATATCATTTAGTGCTTATTATGCAACAATAAATAGGTTAGTTGCTGTTGCAGCTTCTATTTAGATGTCCCCAAAGCCTCATGCACGTATAAGAGCCTTTCAGAGCTGGCTGGGTGTAGGGTCGCGATGGTAACACATTCAGAGACTGAGTGACCAAACTGCAGCCCCAAACCCATTTATTTCAAAGCGCAACACTGAAATGAAACTAGGATACCTATGTTTTAGTTTAGAAGAAAAACAAAACCTCCAACTATCTGTGAAGTCATTGCAGAGGGTTTTACAAACCTTCTGCAGCAAGCCTGCCTTAGATTCACCACCACTGGTCTGGGGTGTGGGATACAAGGATGAAGGGTGAATGACAATAAATCAGTCCACTGCTTGGTTTAGTGTAGAACTCTGTGTGGATGAGTTGGAAGCCCGTCCTGGGAGTGGGTGGCACTACCCAAAGATTTTTGTCTTGGTTGGGTAAAGGGGAAGAGAAACTTAGTGCATTTCTGCTTCTTGCCATGCCATGAAGTGTTTCTCCTCCGTGATACCCGACTACCACACCACCAGCCTTGAAGCGATCTAACTGTGCACTGAAACCTCTATATACTTACTGTGAGCTAAAATTAAAATTTTCCTCCTTTAATTTGTGGGTGTTGCATATTTTTGTCTCACTAATGAGAAGAGTAACTAAGAAGGCTGCTAAGACTGATATTTAAGGTAATATTTTTAAATAGTTTAAAAAGTGCAGATTAGAACTGATGGCAGCAGTCAATTAGATCTAAAAGGAAGTCCTAGAGACCTTCATGAAATAGTAAATAATATAACAGGCAACAAGTATGCATCTTTCTTTAAAAATACTATTGTAGTAAAACTACATTTTTTACTTAGGCCTTGTGTTTTGAACTTATAGTTTATGTTGTTTATTTGTTATAATAATTGAGTACCTTACATTGGCTAATTTATAAAGAAGTTTATTTCTCATACTCTGGAGGGAAGGAAGTACAATATCGCGGTGCAGTGCATAACAAAAACTTTCCTGCTATAGCACATCCTGGGAGAAGCACCACATGGTCAGAGTAGCAGGGCAAGAAGGCATTGCAGGGGAGCTTTATTTCTTAACAAAGCTGATACCTTATTTGCCCCTTCCTAGAGTGACTTCAATCTATTCATGAGGGAAGCTCCTCCAAGCCTGAATAGCCTCTCAAAGTCCCACCTCTCAATATTGTTATAATGGAAATTGAATTTCAGAGTGAGTTTTGGGGGCACATTCAGACCACAGAGACTAGTTACTTCAAGCACTAAAATTTCGAACTTCAGATAATTGAGTTTAGCTCAATTACTGTTATTGTTTGGCATGTCCCTTTTTGGGACCGAGTGACTGACAAGTACAAACTAAAGGAGCAGAGGCATATTTTAGTTCACAATTTCCAAAGTGTTATTGTGTTGGGTATGGGAGAGCACAGCTTTTTGCTTCACGATGGTAGGAAAGCGAAGAACATAGAAGAAAAGCTCCAGGAGAGACAGATAATAGAAAGCGTGCTCTTAAGGACCCATAGCCTCCAATTGAGCCCCATCTTCTAGTAAGCAGCACATTCAGCTAGATTAATGCACTGATGAGTATTACAGGCCAAGGAGACAGTCACCTCTCCAAAGGACTCATAAGGCAACCTAGTGGAAGGCTAAGATAAACTAGTGCAACTAATTTTTGTTTGTATTTGTTATAATGATAGATAGCATGGCATTGGATATTTTATCTGTACAATTATTTATTTGGCATAACATAATGATAAAATATGAAATTATAACATAAATAGAATAAAGATACATAAGCATTATTCATATAGTTAAAATAACTTAGAGGTTATTAGCAGTGAGAAATGTTCTACCCATGAACATATTACTAATTAAAGGATGGCATTGGGGAACATGGCATGGATGGCCTAAAATTAGGTATTATAGTGAGAAGCAAAGGGGGGCCACCCAAATAGCGGTTGAGAATGGACAGGGTGGCACCGCCTGTAATCCCAGCTCCTGGGAAGCTGAACACAGCTGAATCATTACAAGTCCATCCTACGCAGTGAGACCCTGTAGACCTTGTAGGCCCTTCCTAAAATACAGAAAAAAAATTATGAAAGTAATTGGACAAAAGGGGTAAAACAATGAGAAGATGAACTCCACACACACACACACACACACACACACACACACACACACACACACACACACATCCCTTCTTAAGTTCCATATCAACTTTGTAAACACCTGGACACCAAAATACTGATAGCTGCAGAAAAGCACATCAGAAAATAAAATTTAAGTTGTCAAATGATAACGCTGAGCAGATCTTTCCACATCAGTTTCTTAGATGTATTTCACCAAGATAAGTCTTTCCAACCTTGTCATCTAGGCACTGATCCTCTGTCACTCTTCTGTGTCACCATCCTCACAGGAGTCTGACAAGATGCAAAGGGCCAGCTAAGCCTTCTGTGCTTTTTCCCATGAATAACTGATTAACTAGGAAAGGCTAAATATATTCTTTCAGTTATCCATTTCCAACCCAAAAGTGGCTCTGAAGAATGGAAAATTTCATCTCAGTCTTCCACATACCAAGTGTCTCCTCCCTCCGTCTCAGTAAGAATAAGCATGCTTATGAGTTCCTCTTAGGCATAGTTCAGTTTGAATTAAGTAAAATGGGCTAGAACAATCGTCTTTTCTGATTAAGAAATACAACATTCTTCTCAGAGATCTCTTCACATTATGTGAATATGTTCTTCATTTTTCTTTTACTTTTTCCCAGAAGCTTCTTATGTTATTAATTATACTGATTTCTAAGTGTCTCTTTATTGAGGCCCCACAATTTGAAGAGCTTTAGAAGCCACCAACCTGAAGGACATTCTGCCTGTCGGTGGCCACACGTCTGTGTGTGTGTTTCTTAGCACTTCTCTTAGCTCTGGCCCAACACAGTGGTGTCCCTGCAGTCAGTCCTACACTGCAGCTTGTCTCAGTGCCACACTCGTGAGGCCTTCTTCTTATCAAAAGAAAGACCATTGGCCATAAACAAATCTTTAGAAAAAGAAATGCCTAACATGTGCGATTAATGAAACTTGGACTCAGTCAAACAGCCTTCAACAGAACTACAAGCTTTGCTAATGATAGCAAAAGGCAAATTGGAGTATAAATTTTTAGGGAGTTTTTTTTTTTTAATCAAATTTTTGATAGAGATTTTAAAAAATCAAACAATATTTTCAATATTATTAAAAGTAAACACTGTAAATGGATGCATAGATTTTGAATTTACTTATTTAATAGGTGGAATATGGTAATGTATGGAGGGATAAATTTTTCAGTGTCATGAAAATCTATTAAATTCATAGCAAATCTAGATTTTCATCTTTTTTTTTTTTGTAGTGTTTTGTATTTTAGGGAAGGGTCTACAGGGTGTTCAGGGTCTCACTACTAGATCTGACTCATAGTGATTCACCTGTTTACAGCCTCCAAGGCGCTGGAATCACAGGCATGAGCCACCACGCCCAGTCTCATTTGCTTTATCAGCACTCTCAGGGGAAAGGGCCTGTAAGGCAGGCCTGGGATGGAACCCCTGACCCCGTGCCTGCTTGCAGGTGCTTTAATCTCCTGAGCCATTTGGCCAGCCTTTAGATACTATGTTTTTGTTCTTACTATTATACTTTAATCAGTTGGAAAATTCCAGCAACAATCAGTATTTACCCTCTAGCACGGTAATCAGAAGTTCATAGAAGCATGTACAGAACTATACTTATATTTAGACAAATACATGAAGATTTGGCTTGATTTTATTCAGGTACTATTTAGTATGGACATATATTTCATTAACTCTTCTTATGCATCTTTTTATTATCTTAAAATTTTCTACGGAAATAGTCTATTTTATTCAATATTAGCAGTTTTTATTCTGGATGTATGTATTTTTCTCTAAGATAAACTTTTTGTTTACTTTTGGTTTAATTTTATTTCAAAAGATATAATGTCAGGCTTGGGATATAGATCAGTGCTAGAGAAATTCTCTGGCATGTACCTGGGTTTGGGACCAATTTCCAATAATGGGAAAAATAAAAGCAAGATTTAAGGTCATGAAACGCATTCATAGAAAAAATAGCTATAATTAGTAAAATTTTTTGTGCAAAATTACATTGGCAGATTTATGCCTGAATAATCTAAATAAGTGCAAATATATGAAATAAAAATTAATGCAAAATATTTGATAATGCTAGATGTAGGGTTAAATTACACTGGGAAAACAGTTGCATTGCATTTAGGGGAAGCCTGTAACTACAAACATGACCAGTGTCCTCCTGAGAGCAATCTCTTGTCAGATCATAAAGATAACAGAACATTTTTTGTTAGTGAAAGCAATCAACTAAATAGACTGAAACTGTCTCTAAATGTCATAGCTTTATTTAACTATCTACAAAATCTACCATTTTAATTCCTTATGTTTTATATAGGAAACCTCAGTGTAAATTAGTTTTTGTTCTCTGCTTGATACGTGACAGTCTAAAGAAAGCATCATGAAAAGCTCTCTTTTATCTTTGTGTTCTGTTGGATGGACCTGGCCAGTAACCAGTTCCTCTAATGCTAAACTAGCAACATGGTTAAAACAAAACAGAAATAGAAGTAGGAAATGACCTACATGAGAGAATGGTTTATGGAACTAAAGAAAAAAAATGCAACATCCATGAACTTATTTCAGAATAGGTATAATTTTTGTCCTTTCCAAATGAAAACTTTATTTTTATTACTTATGGCAGCACATGGGTATAGAAGCATGTGTGTGTGGGGGTATGTGTATAATATTTTATATTTATTTAAACTTAGATATTTCCTCTTAGAAGAAAATTAATCCACCTTCTCTAATCATATACTTTCACTTCCAAAGTTATTTGAAATTGTTCATGGTAAGAAGAATGATAAAATTGATTAGTTCAGCAAATTAATGAAATCCAGGGGACAACATTTATAAAAACACACTTCTTGAGTTTACTCGACTACTAACCTCTTTTTACTGAGTGTTGAATATTAGTATCATAAATTTAGCTTTCTAAACTTTTAATTACACTGTTGTTCATCTTAGTCTATGATTATAATTTCTTATAGCTTTCTATGATTTTTCAAAGAAGAGGTTCTGTATTTTGTTATCCTGTGTCTCATATCCCATGGAAATTTTCTAGGATCACTAATAGAAGAATAAAGGCTTTAGGAAAAATCCTGGCTGGTAATCTGCAGTGTGCTTTCATTTTAATAGTCACTTTTACCACAGTTCAAAAGTTATTGCAACTGATTCATTATTCCAAATGTAGAGTACTTAAAAAGGGTATTTTTACCCTTGGAAAGTCTACAAGTAGAGACATATAGGGTCACCTATGGAAACTTGCTGTCTTCTATCTTTTCTGTCTTATGACATGGTGAGAACATGCCTTTCCAGAAATAGTGTGCCACTTCTCATTTTTTGCTGCTCTAGCAACTCCGGTTTTCATGCTCTAGGTTTGTAAATTATTCTATTTCGAGCTGTTGCTCTGTTAAAGTCCTCTCTTCATACTGTGCTCAAGATAGTTTCTGTTACTTAGGGGGCAAATTCTTTGTCTTGCTGCTGCATAAAATTATATCCTTGCATTTGGAATAACTTTTAACTTTCCAGTTTATACACCCACTAAACATTATTAATCATCTATTATAAGCCAAGAGGTATGATAATAGGTATTAATAATTAAATGATAGACATGAAGACATTCTGCTTTACCTCACATAGTTTTTAGCAAATAGTATTCTGCAGAGATCTTAATTTTCATCAGGAGACATCTAGGTTTACTTGGGACAGGTTTTCGCTTTTCTTTCTTCTTTTTTTGGCAGACCTGGGGATTGAACTCAGACCCTTGTGCTTGCCAGGCAAGCACTTATTCTATTGAGCTACATACCCGGCCCCAGCTTTTCACTTTTCTTGAGAAACTATTGAATACTATTTTGTTTCTCAGGCAACAAACCATACTATTTTGGTGTGCTTTCTGTCACTTGATATCAAACAAGCATGTGCATTCTTTGAACTCCTATCTAACAGAAACTTCGGTATTATATTACCATGGCAGAATTTTAACTGTAAAAAACTGCAATATTCTCTTTCCTCTTATCTAAATTATTAATTCTGAGTGCTTTAGCTACTCATTACTCATGTGGCCTGCCCATACAAATCTGTGGTACAGGCATCCCTGTGGGGAAAATCAATTATGAGATAATAAGGTGGTTAACCTAGAGTCATGTCCTTATGAGTTTATTCTCATTCATTGCCATTACTGAGGGTTATAGGCTACAGAATCTCTAACATAATACATATGTCTTAAATGCATCCTTTCCCCCTTTATTCCTACCTTGTTCTCAAGTGCAGTACTCAGGAGGAAATTGTCATAACCTGTTCCTCAAAAGCATCACCCATATATCCACAAGAAAATGTATTATAATGAATTTTAAATGATCGCATCCCATGCATAATACGCTTTAATAAGTCTGTGGGATGCTTTCAGGATTAACTCCACGCTGTTTGACGTCTCTGGAGTCCCTGCTTTGTGATCATGTTACACTCTTGTCTCTTCTGGCCAATGCCTACCAGCTGAAGGGCCTAAGGTACATCTATGAGTTTATTGGTTCTCCAGCAAGTCAGATGCTGTGCTGTAGGGGACAATTAGATGTCTTAGTAAGAATGTGAAAACAGAGTAATTAAATAGTCCATGTTTCTGTTTTTGTGATTTGAGGGAAGATATAATAAACCAAGAATTTTTCTCTAGATTACATGTTTGAAAGGAATATCATAAATGTAAGATGTATATGTTGATTTTTTTTTTCAATACACCATCTAGAAGAACTGCACAGTGCTAATGAACAACAGGCCTTAATGTTATCTAGGAAAGGTAAATGCTTACTTTTGTTTGGTACTTTGTACAGTATTCATGGTTTGTTTCTACTCATCGTTACAAAGTGGTCTTGCTTTTATCTCATGTTATCTTATCAGAGACCGAGCTGTCTGGTGCTCACCTGTTGGGTGCTGCTGTTCTATGAATTGCCTCTGCTGACTAGACAGCATCGTGCACACCATGAACACCATGTGCGCCAACATCATGTGCTCCTCGCTGACACTTCGTAAAATTAGTTCTCAGCACTTTTGCTTCTTATGCTATGTTCCCTGAATTTCATAAAATGTGCAGGTTTTCTCCTGGTTTGTTTTTTTTAACAGAATTTTTTAAAAGAACGTTTTTATATGTACAGGTAAGTTGAAGACAACAAATTTCCATCTATCTCTTCATCCAGTTTTCTTTCTTTTTTCTTTTTTTAGACTCATAGTGATCCTCCTGTTTTCAACTTTCTCAGGGCTGGGATTATAGGCGTGCACCGCCACTGTCAGACTCATTCCCTGGCTCAGCATGCCCGGGGCTTGGCTGCTGCTGCACGCTGGACCAGGGATAAAGCCCCGGTCGCCATGCTTGCCAAAGCAGGTGCTTCGTGCACTAAGCTATCTTCCCTGCCCTCCTCATTCACTTCTTCCAGTATATCATTAACCTGCTTGAGCGTGGTACACATTTTGCATTTGCTTGAAAATAGTCACGTATTATCATTGAAGTTCATATTTTAGTTACAACTGTTTAGGTTTTAAGGGTCTTTTGTGGTTCATTTATTTTTGTTCATACATGTTTTCAGTACATCTTGATCATATTTATCATGGCGAGTTGGACATGTACGTAAAACATCTCAGCTCCTTTGTTTTCCCTTCCCTCTCACCCTCTCTGCACCTTTCAACTCTAGTTCTACTTTCTCCTTACAAAAGCATTTCCATCTTTCTTCTTCAATTTTCTCTCTTTACTATCTTTTATCTTCCTTAACCCCTCTTCCCATAATTCTTTAGCTTTTAGTTTTTATCTAGCCTCCTTTTCCATTTCAGAAACCTATTTATGATAGCGCATTAATTTTACTTGTGTTGTTTGAGCTTCTTTTAGCTGTGACAGTATTTCATATGTTCCATGTCTTTGATGCTCTTGTCAACTTTGAAAAATAGTTGTGAAGGATTTTATAGAATGCTTCTCTCTTAGGAAATAGATGATTTTTCATGATTGTAATGAGAAAATGGGAAAAAAAAAACACAGAAGAAATTGCCATCTTTCATCATACCACATGCTAGATCTAATCTATCAACACTGATTCGCTGACTTTTGACATTGAGTCATTGAGGTGATGACTGTCAACTTTCTCCACTGTAATATTATTCTTTTCCTCCCTTTTTCATAATGAATTCTTTGGTAGGGAGTTATGTGAAGCATTGTTATATGAAGGAAATTTATTTTGTTTTATTTATTTATTAACTCAATTATTTTTATGTCAGTAGATATTTATTTTCTACCTGTAGTAATAATTTCATAATACTATGGTAATTTTATATACTTGTTGCTCATAGGGTTTTCAGCTTTGGCTGTCTGGATTTTGACAGAGTGTGGGACTCTTGTGTCCCACAGGCACAACCTACCAGTACTGCCCTGTTTTGTCCTTGAGCATGTCCTCATTATATGGCACTTCAAGGTGCTCCTAGCTCATCTGACAGTTTCCCTGCATTAAGAAAATGAATAACTGAGAGCCATCCATTTATTCAACTAGGCAATTATCTTGTTATTGTTAGTGATTTTTTTGAAAAAGGTTATTAGAAATCAATACCTGGGCTATATGTGTCCTCTTACTCTATTGAGAAATAAGATTTACATAACTGGCAGTGCATAAAAATCTATTTGCACATGCAGGAATGTATATACATCCATAAATACTTATATGTGTGACCACCTATCTATATTATATGAATAATGAGTTCACCCTACTCCAAACTCTAATCCATTACTATGGGTTTAGTGCAGTCTACTTCATTCCTGCTAATTTCTACTCTAATAGTGAGAAGTATAAACTTCATCATTTAGCATATATTTCATTATGGTTCATTTGCAGTAGCAGTATCAGAATTATGTACCCACATTCGATGGGGAGCAGAGACAGGTGTGGCAACGCACACCTCTAATTCAAGCACTCTGGTGGCAGAGGCAGGAGGATTGCCCAAAGTTCAAGGCCAGCCTGGCATACATAGGGAGCTCAAGGCCAACCTGAAGTTCATAACACAATCCTGTCTCAAAACAAACAAACAAATCTCCAAACCAAATCAAACAAAACAAACAAAAATCCAAATGGGAAGCCATCTTATCAATGACAGAACAATTTGTCTTGGGTGTCATGAGTTCCAACCCTTTTCTGATTAGCAGTGCCAGCGTGTTCCTCCCTTGCCTTTTATTGAGGAGGTTTCCTTCCTTGTAACACAATCTGATTCACTTGCTACACATCGCCATGCCTCCTCGAGTCTTGAAATCTTTCAATAATGATCTTTCACTTTACAAGTATTAACAACTACTCTCTTGTTGTAAAGGTCTATGAATACTGACATATAGTGTCATGTATGCATACCCTGTACATAGAATTGTTTCACTCCTCTCAAACTCTTTGTTTCATTTACTCAACTTTCCTTCTTTCTCCAAATCTCTAAAAAACATTAATCTTTTTTACTATGCCTATAGTTTTGCAGTACCCAGAGTATTATATTCGTATAATAAAATAAATATAATATAATATAATATAATATAATATAATATAATATAATATAATATGTTTATAACATCTTATTGCAATAGAAAATTCATTTAAAGATTCCTTATTTTGGGCCAGCCATGTAGCTCAGAGAACTAAAGCGCCTGCTTAATCACAGGTCAGCCGTTAGGGTTTGAGTCCCAGCCTGCTGTTCCAGCACTGCCCCCCATTCCAGTGCACACTAAGATGGCAATTGAGGTTCAGTGTTTTGGCACACACCTGTAATCCATCACTTGGGAAGCTGAAAACAGGAGAATCACCATGAGTCCAATCTATGTAGTGTACACCCTGAAGACCCTGTCCTAAATTCATACCAAAAAAAATTTCCCTATTTCCTTTTTGCTAAGTATCTCATAACCTTTTGTTGTTCAATAATAGTCTTATACTATTTATACTAAAATTCATTGAACTATTTACCAATTGATAAATACATGGGTTATTATCAGCTTTGTTTCGAGACTATTGACAAAACTAATATCTTGTTTATTGTTAAACTCTTTTGATGTGTGCCCATCCCATATACTGGTTTATAAAAATTGTGTTTCCATAAGCTAATGATCACATTCTATTAAAATCATATGCTTCTGTTTTTTTTTATTTCAGTCAGTTGAAAGGCTCTTAGAAATTTAACAACTTAGACCATGTCTCTATCCATAGCTAACTATTTATTTATTTCTTTATTTATTTAGTTAGTTGGTACAGGATCTCACTGTGCAACTTGGATTCTTAGTGATCCTCCTTGGTTTTTAGCCTTTCCAGCACTGGGCTTACAGGCATGCACCACATGTCCCATCTCAGTGGCTGGCTCAGTGTGCTCCAGGGGCAGAGCCCGTGTGGCATGTGGTGCCTGGAATGGAACCCCAGTCCCTGCACTTGCCTAGGCAGGTGTGCAGTCTGCTGAGCTATCTTGCCAATTATGACCCATAGCTCTTAACATAGATTTTGCTGATTTTCTTTTATTTTCCTGTGCAAAATGTTGGGACTGATCCCAGGGCTTCATACATGTTAATTCAATGCTCTATTACTGACCTACCTTCCCAAGTTTTCATGAACATTTTCACTAAATTAATCTGCCTTGCAACGTGCAGAACAGTTTGCAGTTTAAACATGCTGCTTTACTTATCTTTTACACATAAATGTACATTAAATATATCACCTCAAACAAATGTTAAAATAAAAAATTCTTATGATTTGCATTTTGAATTTTATTGAGTCTGATAAATTTGAATTTTTGAGTCTGATAAATTCAGTCTACTATTTAAAAAATAAATATAAAATTTGCAAACTGATGGAAAATCGTTTTTAGCATCTGTTCACCTGGATTATTTAAAAAAATAATGAATACACATTAGCAGAATTGGACATTTAACTTCACTTTAAAAATACCTATTCATTTGGCTCTTTTTATTGTTAAAAACAATGTTTCTTGATTGGGTTTTTTGCGCCATACAAGATTTATTGTTTGTGCAGCAAACAGTTACAAAATATCATTCAATATTATTGCCAGAAATGTAGCTCTTTTTAATTTACTTCAGCTGCAATTATATGTCATCTGAAATAAATAATATATATACCATGTGGTATTTTAAAAGTCTCAGGAGAGTAGAGTCATGGTTTCATTTATCTGTGAAGGAAGAAGAGTACTTAATATTTCAAAATAATTTTTTAAATCAGCCAGATGTACGCTTAAAATGCAGTGATTTATATAATTATCTGTATAGTAAGTTTTATTTTGTAGAAAATATTTCAAAGTTTTCTTTTACCTCTCACTAATAATGTAAAGAGCAGATGCTGGTTGCAGTAAGGCTCTTTCTTTTTTAAGACAGTTGTGTTTATAAAGTTACAGTGAACTCTGAGTTGCAGAATATTGACTGAATCAGCACTCCAAACAGAAATACAGTGCTACATTTCTGTGAGCCTTGGTCATACACTTTCATTAACCTATCATTACATAACTTAAATTTGCAGTTCCAGTGTTTCTGTTTGATCACATCATATTTACTGTATATTTCATATTCATTACCACTGAATTCAAGACCAATTTTATTTTATTCAGGATACAAAAAGCTTAATGTAATGTTTAATCTTTAGTGTCTATTTGTTCAGCTTGAGAGACATCTAGAAGATTAATAGCACTCATACATACTTGTGGATATCTGGTTGAGTGTTAGACCTTAAAAACCAAATCTGGCCTCCCTGGCCACTGTCTCTTAGGCTTTTTCCCTCCAACTCAATTTCTTGGCCTCAATGAGGTGGGCAGATTTTCTCTACCATATCCTTTCACCATGGTGTTTTAGGCTTAGAGCCTAAAATCCAGAAAAATGGCTTATATAACTCAGACTACTGCTTATGGTGGCAGAAGCCCACATCACCCATATATTCCTGGTTTTATAAGCATGCAGTAAACCTCAGAAATTGTGCACCAAAATAAAATCTTGAC
>PVKA01008613.1:44112-72259 GCA_004027165.1 Ctenomys sociabilis
GCCCACATTCATAGCGATCTTCCTGCTTTTTGCCTCCCATGTGCTGGGATTACAGGCGCGCGCCACCGTGCCCGGATTGCATCGCCGGCTCAGCGCACCCGAAGGCGGGGCCGGCGCGGCTGGGGGAACCAAAGATCGAACACTGGTCCCTGCGCTTACCTAAGCAAGCGCTTAGTCCGCTGAGCTATACCGCCGGCCCAAAATCTTGACTTTTAAATGGTGTATAACAAGTAGTTTTTCCCATAAATGGAAAGTTCTGTATACACAATCTTAGTAGCAAGAAGTAAGGATTTTGCTGTGACTATATCTGAATATGTAGCACATAAGCCTTTGAATTTGTTTGAAGAATTATTTGAAAGGCTTGGAGACTCAGGACACAAGAACTCTATGATGCTATCAGTACAGACTGATGGATGATTCCAGTGGGAGGCTGGAGTGACCTAGTGATTTAGAAGATGTAAATGTTCATAGGAATGCATAATGTAATGACTTTTATAATGTTTTAGGTGGGAATGAGAACTCATGTGGGATTGGCCTAGGCATCATAGATGTTAGTCATCTGCTTTTTATTCATTTTCTATAAATTTAATTTGGGGGTGAATTTAAAGGCCACAGAGTAACAGATCTGATGGATGGAATTTCAAGGTGGTGCAACATTCTCTCTGCGGCATAGTACTAGTGGATGCTTTCAGAGAAATGCTAAGAATCAGGAACAAAAATCACATAGAGTCTGAAAACTTGCAGTTTGATAAAAAAGCAGTTAAAAAGTTAAGAGTGAGGAAGGGGTGATGACAGAAGAGATTAAGCACTTCTTTGGCAAGCACAAGGCCCTGAGTTCAATCCCTGCCAACAAAATAAGATAAAATAAAATAATCAAAATAAAATATGTTGCACTTAGCTGTGGGAAAGATGCCTGCAGGGCTTCTCAGGAACTGGCCAGAAAGTGCCTATCACAGGCTCAGATGTTTGAATGAGTTTGGTATGAGAGGATAGCTTCACAGAACACCCTCCAATCAGAGCTTGGTATGGGAGAGTTTCTCAGTGTTCAGTTTTCTAGACATTCAGAAGGTATTGTAATCATGGTTTAAGAAAGCCATGTTACTGCTTGTATGGGTGGCAGACCACAACATCCAGGTTACTCTGGTTTTATAAGCATGCAGAATGCAAAAGTAAGGGATTATGGGAGTTTCTACTTAAACTTCAAAAGTGAGTTGGGTGTGGGCAGGATGCTACCAGGAGTCCATTAGAGGACAATGATTTAAACTTTTACGGTGAAGCCTAAGCTGTTATAGAAACCCAGGAAATCTGAGATATGAAAGGCATAGAACATCTACTGAGGAGAGCTACAGGCAATAAAGAGTACTACACCAAGAGAAAGGAAACTTATTGTAACAATAAGGCCATGAATCATGAACATCCAAACTCTTGAGATGGAACTATAGGATTCAATACTAGCCCTGATGGGTTTTGTTCTTGCTGTCATCTTACACCTTTCTATTCCTCTATCCCCCATCCACAGTAGTTATAATCTATACTTTGTGTTCATTGTTGTTATTATTATTTGCATATAATCTCACAACTATGAGTTTGCCTTAAGTATTAGAGGAGACTTTGGCTTAAGACTTTTGAACCACACTGGAACTGTTGAGAATTTGGGAGAAATTAGCTGATTTTCAAATGTATGATTGTGTAAAATTATGATCTTGTTGTTGTCACTATTTTGAGACTAAGTATTATTTAAAATGTGTTTGTGTATGAAAAAGACAAGTCATGGATTTTGGATATTTAATCCTGATTGCCAGCTTGATGCTGGAGAACAGCAAAGAAGATTCCAGAAGCTTATTTCTGGGTGGGGTCCTGGAGCCATGGCCTAGAGGACTTGGCTTCTTCTCAGGGCTTTTCCTTCTCATCGCATCTTGGTTTCATTGAGTTGGGCACCTTTTTCCCACCATGTACTTCTCTCCTAGAGTTTCTGCTTTTAAGCCAGTTCACTATGAGTTTAATCTTCCAAAACCTTCAGCTAAAATAATCCTTTTCTTCTTTAAACTGTGTGTGTAAGGTATTTTGTTCAAACAGTAGAAAGTTGAGTAATAAATGTCATGTAAAGTCTCTCAGTAGAGCCCACCTGTGAAACCTTCTTCTTTCTCTTAACAGCAACAAGCATAGCAACAAGCACCTAGACCTTTGGGAAACACAACATAGCTAACCTCTAGCAGTGCATATGTTTTTCTCACTTATAGGTGGAATAATTGAATATTGGTAAGGGATACAATGAAGAAATGCCTGGAAGAATGTGAGGAAGATTTAAAATGTTGATTTAATTGAAGAATGTATGTCAAATACTGAAAACAAACTTGGTTTAAACTGACAAATAGCTAGGCAGTTTGACCTGAGAATCACTGTCTATACCCAAGTATCTCCCAGCATTGAGGGATCTATCTACTGAGCATTTTCTCTCATGTCTAATGAAATATGTTTCCCATTCATTTTAATGGATGCATACCTTGTTTCCTCATGAGGGTAGTATGAGAGCTACCTTTAAGTACTTTGAAAACCTTGTACTTGAAAAGCTGGGAATAAGGGAGTCTCTAGACTAGGAAGCATATGAAATATACCTAAACACCTAGAAAGTAAGTTTAAAGACGATCAGTTTGACTCCAAAAATCATTATAGAATCAGTTCAATAATGTTTATAAGAACAAAAAGTCCAGTATCTCAGAAATATAAACTTCAATATTTCTGATATGAACCAAATTAACTGTGCATGTAACAAAGAAGAAAAATATTATCCATTGTAAAAATAAAAATCAATCAATTAGAATCCAGCTCAAACTACCACAGATGTTACTAAACAAGTACATTAAAGCAATTTTGACTGACAGCTGTATAAAGTACAGAAATAAAGTAGAGTCAATTGACCCTTAAAGATAATTACTGAAGACATGAGGTTATTACTTTTTGGAATGTAGCCCAAATATTAGGAAGCAGCTTGATGATACATATTAGTAAATCAACATTTAGGTGAGAAAATAAAAATAACTTCTTATGAGATTATGTAAGAAAGACAAAAAGCTATTGTAAAAAATACCAGACTTGGTGTCATTACAAGAAAGAGTGAATCTTCCCTCTGTCATTTACTACCTGGGTGACTCTGGACAAAATATAAACTCTATGAGTCTCAGTTTTCTTATTTCTATTATAGTTATAAAAATAGTGGGTTATTTTTATACCTATAACCCATTATAGGTATAAAAGTGTTTTGAATTTAATGAGAGACTGTACATATATTAATACATACACATATACCTGTATACATATATACCTAAAAATGGGTATACACATCTCTATATAAACACAAGTATATTTTCATGGCACTTTGAGATACAAGTTATCAATAAATATAGAACTAGTTTACGTGGACAAAATTTATGGGACATTGAAAAATCGCATGGTGCTTTTGGGGGGAGCATTGATTCTTAACTTGAGCAATGTTTCCTGGTTCCAGGTCAGATCCCTCATCCTGCTGGCATAGATTGTAATATCCTGTATGATCTAGCTGAAAACTATAGCCCATGAAAGTGTTTCCCACAAGTCCTGCTGGAGCCCAAGACCCCATGACAATGTCTCATGCAGGTCTGTTTCATGGATGTGCCCTGGAAAGTCCAATGGTCAGTGATAGAAGCTAGAAAGTCTATGCCAGTGGGATGAATGATCTGTGCTACAAGGATGGGGATCTGAATGAGAACCAGGAAGCAACACGCAAGTAAGAACCAGAGCTCCCCTTGAAAGTATCACATAATGGTAAATTTAAATTTAAATTTTAAAGTAATATTATGTATGCATTCACAAAAAAGTTTGCATATTTTTATACTCAAAATGGTATTTAATGTTAAGAACATGCTTTAGTGTTTATACAGTTCCTTCATTTGTATAAAAGAATGATAATAAGAAATTCAAGTTGAGTCCAAATGTTTCTGCAATATTTAAATCTTGTTCTTCTTGATATTACTGGGATCTAGGAAGTGGTCTTCTACCTTAGCTTTTCTTGTTAATGTTGATTGTTAAGTCTTAGGTGAAATGATGTATCATAGTTAAAGATGAAGGAACAAAATGAAAACTTAGCTTAGAATTTTGTCAACTTGATTTGTGGATCTGATCTAAAATGCTTAAAAATTTGTTATATCAATTTAGTTAACTTTTTAATTTTCATAAAAATATAAACAAATAATAGAAACATTCCTAGTCCTCAGGATGGGTTTGCAAAAGAGTGCTGGTATGTGATACTGGAGCAGTAATTGTGTTTGTCTTTTTGCCACATACTGAGATAAGAAGCTCCTAAATTGGTATTATCTAGGCCTTGACATGTTACATCTCAACTGAAATTTTTGGGTATCTCAAAATCCACTGACATAGTTTTGGACTCGGTGAGTTCTCATTTGTTTTTCTACACCCTCTCAAACACATTGTTGGTAAGAAGCTGTGTTTAGCTAATTTTTTAAGCTGGATAAATGTAAAAACACTATTGAGCCTAGGACCCTATTAAATCTACCTCTCCTTCTCCTTGTAACATCCACTGAGAGGAAAAATCAAATTGTGCCATGCTGAACAAGTGTCATGATACTGTATTAATAATTAATTTGTTTTCTTAGTTAAATAAGTAGTAAAATAATTAATACAACAATGATATTTTTGCATGTATAAAACAGGAGAGCTATTCAGCCAAATAAAAGGTAAATAAAATATTAAAATGTGGTCTCATTTAAGGACTGAAGGCCTATGAAAATAGCTCAATGGGGGTCAGGGGTACATAACTCAGTGGAATAAGCACCTGCCTGGCATGCACAAGGTTCTGAGTTCGACTACCAGTCCCACTTAAAATAAAATTAAAAAAAAAATTGGGGACCCGGGAGTTGACTCATTGGAATAAGTACTTCCCTGGCAAGCTCAAGGGCCTGAATTCAATCCCTGGTTCTTCCAAGAAAGAAAAAAGAAAAAAAAGAGACAAAATTTATTAAAGCATGAAATGTTTCTTTCTATAGACCAGAAAAAATACAAAGCACAGTTGTCCAATCTGCTCTTCTTACATACATGAATAAATTTCTTTTCTCCACTCCCTCTTCTATCCTCCTCAACTCAGTAAATCTTTCCTTTTGAATAAGTTCATTCCCTTATTACAGCATTGATTTTACTCTTCAGATGCCATTTTCCTCTTTCAGGTTCTCACGCCAAGGAGACAATACAATGTAGGACATGCAGGTCTGATTTATTTCACTGAAGAGTTTGTTCTCTAGTTACATCCATTTACTGACAAAACCTCAAATTTGCCCCGTTTTATAGCTGAATAATACTCAATTGTGTAAAAAGAACACATTTTCTTTATCCATTCTTCAGTGGCTAGGCATCTGGGCTGTTTCCAGGGTTTAGCCATGACAAACTGCACTGCTATAAACATGGATGCACATATATCACCGTGGGATGAGGCTTTCAGTTCTTCTGGAAAAATACCCAGGAAAAGGTACAGCTGCTTGAATGGGGTCTTCAATCCTAGTTTTCTAAAGAATCTCCACACCGATTTCCATGGTGGTTGTAACAATCTGCACTTCCACCAACAGTGCACAAGGGTTCCTTTCTTTCCACAGCCTCTCCAGCATTTGTCATTGGCTGACTTTTGGATATGTTGTTTTAATTTGCATCCTTGAATGACCAATGATTTTGAACACTTTTTCATATATTTACTTTACATTTGTATTTCTTTCTCTGAGAAATGTATATTCATCTCAGATGCCCATTTTTGAATTGGGTCATTGAATTTAGGATAGCTGATCTTTTAAAATTCTTTATATGTTCTAGACAGAAGGCTTTTGTTAGAGTGAAGGGACAGTCAGCTGTAATTTTTTCTTAGTTTGTGGGTCTTCTATTTACTCTGTTGGAGATTTGCCTTGAAGTACAGAAACTTTTCAAAATGATAAGAACCAAGTTGTTGATTCTTTGAAGTATTTCCTGTGCAATTTGTTTTTGTTCATGAACTCTCTACCTACCCCAATTTTTAAGATATCTACTTACATTTCTTCCAAAAGATTTAGTGTTTCTCTTTTAATATTCAAATCTTTGTTCCAGTTTGACTTTAGCTTTGTGCATGGTGCTAGGTATAGGTCTAATTTTAGCCAAGAAGCTTTTAAACTTCTTTTTCTTTCTTTCTTTATTTTATAAATTTAGGACAGGGTCTACAGGTCTCACTACACTGATCAGACTCATAGTGAGCCTCATGTTTTCAGCCTCCCAACCACTGGGATTACAGAGGTGTCCCACAACACCCAGTCTCAGGTGCCACCTCAGCACACTCTGGGGTGGGACCAGCACAGCATACCAGGGATTGACCCTGGTCGCTGCACCTGCCCAAGCAGGCACCTTAGTCCACTAAGCTATCTGTCCAGCCCAATCTTTTAATTTATGAGGTAAACATAATTTCCTAGTAGTTTCATAAATATTCAAATGACAATGTTATTATCCTCAAGATTTTTCTCTGAGAAAATCCATCTCATCCTTACTCAATGTCTTCCTCACAGTAAGAGTGGACCACATCTCTAAATTTTGTTTATTTACTTAACATGTGACTTCATCATCCTAATTTAATGTGGTGGAATTTTATGGCTTTCATTATCAAGAGTGTCATCGTCACTGCACCTGAAACCTAGAAAGTTCAATGATGGTTATCACCTCCCACAGAGTTCTATAAAACATTGTTATCATAATGTACAATGTCTGCCTTGAGACTTTGATTTTTCAAAGTCTTAGTAATCACTAATATATTCTTGTTATTTTAAGTGTCATTTTAATGTTAACTAATATTAATGCCTTTTCTCTAAATAAACTGTGTAGGTTCTCCTTTTGGTTACCATGGTACATAACTACATCTTCAATATTATAAAATATATTAATAGTGAGTCAAGTAGTTATTATGAAAAACACAAAATTACAGAGATCTAATTCCTTTGATTTCTATAGATACAGCTAATGTCATTGAGAAATGAGATATAAAGTTCTTTGGATAACATGCTAGTATTCAAACTGACATATTGAATTCTTACAGCATGTATCAGAGAAATAATATAAGCAGATTATCCTCAGCATCAGAGTGATTTAGCTTATTTTATTTATGGTTTTTCTGGAAGCAACAGGGATTGAATTCAGGCCCTTGCACTTGCCAGGGAAGCACTTATTCTACTGAACCATCCGCCAGTCCCTAGCTTATTTGATCATGATTAGAAAAATAAAAAAATTGATAGAATGTAGATCATATTATGACTCTGTTAGAACCATACCATAGTATTTTTTTCTGTGACTGGGCTAGGATGTATAGAAGTTTTTCCATTTGTTTACTATACTTCTTATGTTTTTGATCTATCACTACCCTACTCCCAAGATAAGAATCAAAAGATAAATATGAATAATAAAAATCTTGCTCTTTAAAAATTTCAATTTATTTGTCCAGTATGATTATTTATTTCCTTGGCTATGAAACCATTTTTTTTTCACAATGTACTGAATTTTAGAAAACCAGTATTTATCTTGAAAGAAACACAGTTTTTTTCTGTGTTTCAGAGTCAAGAAAATATCGTAGTGTACTACTTAATTTAAATAAACAAAGCATTGAACATATAACATTTCTTTAGACTTTACAAGTGAAAGAATACAAGAGTAAAACAAGTGAATTGGCATTTGAACTCCACCCCTCCCAATCTTTCAAAGTCTGAAGCATGTCACTTAACCTTTAGGACCTCTGATGAGCCCTTGTAAGTGAAGATAATTGTTCAACTTACAAGAAATGTCTCACGCGTGTTTGCCACATAGTGTTTACTTATTAAGTGGTATATAATCTCATAATTACAGTTCAATTTTATTGCAAGAGAATTTATTATATTCTATTACTTTTTCTCAATAAAGATGATAAGTATAAAATGTTATAAATTTAATCTGTGCTTTTAGATTCATAGTAATTTATGCTTTTAAGATAATTGTCTTTCAAGCTGTATTTAATAAGATTTTGTGGTACGTGGAGAGTTATATTTAGTGGACAGGATAGTCTCTCTCTCTTTTTTTTTTGGATAGTCTTGCTAAATACCTTGCTAAAGTTCTATTTAAACAGGAAATAGAATTTCTTTAGCAATACTATAATCTAAGCAGAGGAATATGTTGTTAAGTATGAAAACCTTTGCAACAATATGAAATGCTACTGCTGGATGAAGGAGTAAAATATTGATGCAGCTAGAAAATCAATATAGCAAGGTAGTTGTAAAAGTTTGGAGAGAACAGAGATAATACAATTAAGGGGCCAGGTATACTTTAAAGGTAATACTGGTAAAGTTTTAGCTCTTTGGTGCATAGTAAACACTCAAGAAGTGTGTTTGCTAAACTAATGGGTAGAAATAGTTTGGAAAAGTCACAGATTTAATAATATGTATTGAGGGCAAAAGGAAAAACAACAAAATGTATAAATTTGGCTCGTCTTGAGTGCTAAAGAATTGAGTGGCACAATATTTCAAACTCTCATTCTTAAGATTTTAGACTTTACATTTTAGGATGCAGTAATCATTAAAACATTTTATTAGCTATATGATAAACAATAACTACATAATCATTGAACACACCCTACTTTCTAAGCACAACTATGACCACAGTAAGAGAGACATGAAAAAAATCGGGCCTATATACATTATTTGCTTAAGTTACTAAGCTATATCACTGATGTTGATAAATAGGGGTATGGACCCATGTTTAGAGAGGACTAAAAGGACACATTGGTGTCATTGGTAGCTATTACTGGTAGCCGTTTTTGTCATTTTATGGAAGACACTGAACTTTTCTGGTATTTATAGTTCACTTTTATAATTGAAACAGATAGTGTGAATAAGTTTGAGTATAGAAAAAAAGAAAAAATGTAAGTATAATACTCAGATTAAAAATTCTTACTTGATTAAGGAAATAATTAAAATGTTTTTAAGGTATTAACATAAAAGTAAACATGTCCACAAGAAACTAGAGCAAGTTCTCCCTAAAGGTAACTAATTCAGCTCTGTATTGTGAAAACCCTGTTTCCAGCTTTATTATTCTGAAATATATTGTGATACAAGTCAGTGGTGTCTCTAGGGAAGTGTGGATTTTTAATTTAATAATTAATTAATTTTTGTATATTTGGTACAGGGCCTCACTACACAGCTTGGACTTGTGATCATCCTGTTTATAGCTCCTCCGGCACCGAGATTACAGGCCTGTGTGCCACCCCACCTGGTCTCAGTGGCTGGCTCAGTGCACTTGTGTTGGGGCCCATGTGGCCTGTGGTGCTGGGGACGGGACCCCAGTCCCTGTGCTTTTCTAAGCAGGTGACTAATCTGCTGAACTATCTCTCCTGCCCTAGTGGGAATATTTGAATGTATGTATCTGAGTGCGCCTTCTCTCTTGTCATGTACTGTTTTGGAGATAACATGCACTTTGCAATGGGTTTTGGGCTATATTTAACAGTATTTAGTTTGTTTTTATAGTTTTCACAGTAGGTTTTCATAGTTTTTCACAGTATTATTTTTTCTGGTAATTTAAACTTACATCCAATAATTTACAAAAAAAATTGATGCAGTATAACAGGCAAAGGAAAAATTTTATGGAGGTGAGGTTTATATGGATAATCATTGTAAGCAAGTTGATATTGGAAAGCTATTCTTTTAAATGTGAGATCTCGGAAGTTAATGAGAAAATGATTCACTCTCCTTGCAGTTCATTTCTGAGCATTCACAAATTAAGTAACAAACAAAGTGTGGTGGAAAGGAGGAGGCAGCAGAGCCTATGTGTTACAAAATATATAACAAAATTTGAAACTAATAAGACATAGCAAATAGGATTCAGAAAGTAGAAAAGTACTTACAAAGCATAAAACATAAAGCTATGTAAACAGTCCTTCATTAGGAGAAAGTCTGAGGTTGCAGGAGCCAAACTGGTCCATGAAGAACTGCCAGGATTCAGATGATGTGCAGCGCTGCATATCTCAATGTAAATTATTGTTTTTTTCAAACTTTAATATTATTCTAAAGAGTATAAATAAAAACAAAAGTATACACATATAGTAAAAACAAAGACAGAAACTGAATAACATACAGCAATATATATAATACAGATTTCCAAAACAAGACTAGCAAATTAACAATGGGTATGACATTATGTATTTTTATTGTCTATATTAAGAGATATAGATATGCAAGATGGGATGAATAATTAAACATCAATGCATGCTTTCATTAAACCTTTCTTCTTGTCCTCTTTAATTTTTAAACAATCTATTTTAAAGAGAGTAAAATCATAATTATAAGACATTAGAAATACTGCACATTCAACCATGGATTTTGTATTGCACACTGTTGTCTTCAGTGTAGTTGCTCAGATTACAGATATTAGCATATAGAGTTAGTCAAAGAAAAACTTCTAAACATTAACTACTATTTTCAAGGAACTGATGGAGTTAGTATCCCTATCAGTTATCCCGTATCCATCTTGTATGGTTACCCTCTTCCCTTTTATCCATCTTTTTTCCCTTCTTTCATCTTCATTGTTTGTTCCTTATGTTCAGATTCTTTCCATTTTACTATATCTATTATGCCTTCCACATTTTATTTATTCTTTCATGTACTTACACGAGGGAGACAATATTATATTTACCCATATATGTCTTATTTATTTCACTTATGAGGATAGCCTTAAGGACCTATAAGAACCTCAAGTTTTTCTTTACTGCTGAGTAATGCTCCACTGTACAAAAATGCTAGACATTTTTCATCTGTTTCTCTGGAGATAGGCATTTTCTCTGTTTCCAAGATTTGGCCATGACACATTATGGAGTTATAAACATGGGTGCACACATATCACTGTAGTATGATGTTTTCATTTCTTTTGGGAAAATACCCAGAAGGGTGATAGCTGCATTGAATGGGATTTCAGGTCATATTTTTTTGTGGAGTCTCTCCACTGACTTCCATAGTGGTTTTACCAGTCTATGCTCCCACCAATGTGGAGAGAGGTCTCATTTCCCCTACAGCCTCTCCAGCACTTGTGATTAGTTGATTTCTTTATAGCCACTCTTCGTGGGGTGAAATTGTAACTTAATGTTGTTTTAATTTGCATTTCTCCAATGATCAGTGCAATGGAATATGTATTTATTCAAGTATTTATTTTCTATTTATAATTCTTTCTCTGGAGAAGTACGTATTCATTTCACATACCCATTTTTGAATTGGGTCTTTGAGTTTTGGGCACCTAGTATTTTTAGTTCTTCTTTTTAAATAATTTTATTGAGAGACAAATAGCAATGAGAGAGTTTCCAAACCAATTAGTGGGACAGTTTCAATAATGAATACATTGCACATTGTTGTCTTTTTAGTGGTTATTCATAGTACAAGATGTAGACATGATATCCTGTCCACAAACACTATTAGAGCAAATCTTTCCATCCATTGAATTAAAAGAAAATAGCTGTATATCTATCCTATTTTGAATTTTTTAGTTCTTTATATATTGTAGATAGAAATCATTTGAGTGATTGTTAGTTAAGAATTTTTGCCAATTTGTGGGTTGTCTTTTTACTTCATTGGTGATCTCTTTTGATGTCCAGAAACTTCTCAATAAGTTGAGATCGCAGTTGTTGATTATTTGGAGTATTTCTCATGCAGTTTGGATTTTGGTCATGAACTGTCTGCCTACCCCATGTCTTCAAGATTTCTAACTACTTTCTCTTCCAGTAGATTTAATCTTTCTGCTTTAATGTTCAGATCCTTAATCCATTTTTTTTTTTTTTGTCTTTTTTGAGACAGGGTCTCACTGTGCAGTTCAGGCTGGCCTTAAGCTCACTTTGTAGCTCAGGCTGGTCTCGAACTCACAACAATCCTCCTGCCTCAGCCTCCCTGGTGCTGGGATTACAGGCATGCGCCACCACGCCCGGCCTTTAATCCATTTTGACTTTAGTTTAGTGCATGAAGATAGACTCAGATCTAGTTTTAGTTTTCAGCATGTGGAGAGTCAGTTTTTCCAGCACCATTTGTTAAAGAGCTATCTTTCTTCCAAACATGCATGGTGCTTTTGTCAAACACAAGGATATGTTTATAGTTGTATCTGCATCTTCTAATCAGTTCCATTGAGCCTCATTTTTTTTCAATACCATGCTGATTTTATCAATAGCTTTGTAGTACAATTTCAAGTCAGGGATTGGAACGCCTCCTGCCTCGCCTTTCTTTGCCCTGGATTGTCTTTTCTATTCTAGGACATTTTTCATTCCAAATACATTTTAGGAATGTTTTCTCTAAATCTGTGATGTGTGTTAGTGGAATTTTGATGGGGATTGCAACCTTGGGAGCGTGGCCATTTTTACAATGTGGGTCCTTCAGATGCAGGGGAAAGCAGTATCATTCCATTTTCTGAAAGCCTTTTTGATCTCTTTTTTCACAGTATTGCAATTTTCATTCTATAGATCTTTTACTTCCTCTGTTAGATTGATTCCTAAGTATTTCATTTTTTGGATGCTATTTTGAAGGGTTTGGTTTCCTTAATAGTCTCTCAGTGAGTTTGTTATCTGTATAGAGAAATGTTGATTTTTGGGTATTGATTTGTATACTGCTATGCTACTGAATTTGTTTATTAATTCTAGCAGTTTCCTGGTAGAGTGTTTTGGGTCTTCATTTTGCATGAGAATAATAAGAGTTTAATTTTTCCTTATCTATTTTTATTCATTTTATTTCTGTTTCTTGTCTAATGGCTCTAGCTAATGTTTCTAGAGTTGTATTGAATAGGAGTGATAATAGCGGACATCCTTGACCTGCATCTGATTTTAGTAAAAATCTTTAAGTTTTTCTCCATTTTGAATGATGTTGACCATTAGTTTTTATAATGGTTTTATCAGACTGAGGTAGAAAATTCCAATTTTCTGTAGGGCTTTGGTCATGAATGAGTGTTGGACTTTATCAAAAGCCTTTTCCATGTCTATTGAGATAATCATGTGATTGTTGGTTCTGGCTGTATTGATATAGTGTAGTATATTTATATGTTTGTGTATGTTGAACCATCTTTGCATCCCTGGCATGAATCCTATCTATTCCTGGTGTATAATCTTCCTATGATTTGCTACATTCTATTTGCTAGTGTTATTTTGAGTATTCTTATATAAGTGTAAATGAGGAAGATTGGCCTGTGATTCCTTTTTAGTTGTTGTTGTTGAGTCTTTCTCTAGTTTTGGTATCAGTATAATACTTGCCTTAGGGAATGATTTTGCTTCCTTTTCAATTTCATTGAAGACTTTGAGGAGTTTTGGGGTAAATCTTCTTTAAATTTATTGTAGAATTTGTCTATGAGTCCATGACAACCTGGGCTTTTCTTTGTTGGTATTTTTTATTACATATTTAATTTCATTGGCTGATATTGGGTTATTCAGGATTTTTATATTTTCTTGATTTAGTTTTGATAATTTGTACCTATACAGAAATCTTTCCACTTCCTCTGTGTCTTTGATTCTGTGAGAGTAAAACTTTTAAAAATAGCTATTGATGATCTTCTGAATTTCCACAGGATCTGTAGTAATTTTGCCCTTTTCATTCTTTATTGATTGAATTTGAGTATTTTCTTTCCTCTTTTTGATGAGTTTGGATAGGGGCTTATCAATTTTATTTAATCTTTCAAAGAATCAAGAAAGAATTTTATTTAATTCTTTCAAAGAATTTGATTCATCAATTCTTTGTGTTGTTTTCTTTGTGTCAATCACATTAATTTCTGTTTGAATCTTTATAATTTCCTTCCATCTTTAGGATTTGAGCTTTGCTCTTCTTTCTAGAAAAGCTTAAGGTACATCATTAGAGTATTTATTTGTTCTTGTTCTGTTTTTCTAATGTGTGAGTTCATCTATAAATTTTTCTCTGAGAACTGCTTTCATAACATTCGGTTTGAATTATCGTTGGATTGTAGCTATTATTTAATTTCTTGTTTAATTTTATCTGTTACCCATTTTTGCTGAGGACGCTGTTATTTTATTTCCATATGTTTATGGGGTTTATGTGGTTTCTTTTTTCATAGTATTCTTAACATTTTCAATATACAACATGCTTAAATCAGCACCTTAAACTTATGTTACTTTACCTTTGTATTTTGCTTAATCAAATATTGGAGGAAAATTAACTCAGTTTTCATTTCACTGCCTAATTTGATTCAAGATGGATATCTCACTTGCGTTCAAATTTGTTTTCTTATTTCTCCATATGCTTAAGAAATAGAGGACAAAAGGGACTAAGTTTTCATTGTTTCTTAGATCTCTCTTTCCCTTGTGGCTACAAAGCACTTACACATTCTTCATTTACAATTTTAGCAACTTTTAAAAAATGTTTATTTATTTATTTGTTAGAGGCTCTTGCTACACAGCTTTGGTTCGTAATGATTCTCCTGTCCTAGCTTCCTCAGCTCTGGTGTCACAAGCTCGCTCCACCATGCCCAGGTTCAGAGGCTGGCACATCACGCCCAAGGTTGCAGGGCCAGCATAGCACATATGGGACTTGGGATTGAACCTGGGTCCTTGCCCTTGCCAGGCAGACACCTAGAGCACTAAGATTTCTCGATAGCCCTAACAACTGTTTTATGAAGAATATATTTCATCCTTCACAGCTTTTGTTGTTAGAATAAGAAACCCTAATGGAAAATTAACAAAAACAAAAACAAACAAATGAAAGTACTCAATATGATCTAGACTCTAAAATGCACCAGTTTTAGCAAATAAGTTATAACTAGTGATCTTATTTTTTTGATTTTTATATTCAGACTGAATAAAGTAACAAGTTGATTACCTTGCATGTGAATTATGTATTTCAGAATTTGAAAAACTTAGGTAGAGATTTAGCTCTTGTTTTTTCTCCCATAGTTGAGAATTTTCATATAAATCATCCAATTTGATTTGGTAGGATTGCCTAACAACAAAATGATCAAAGTCACAAGTTTACAATGAATATGCTACCAGTGAAACTGTTTTACAGTTTGTAAGTTGTATTAGAGATCTATTCCCTACCAGTACCTGTGAAGCTATGTAGGACTCACTGTCACAACAGAAAGAATGGCATGATTGTGGCACTCACCAGGAGTGGCCAAGCATACCACTGTTGAACAAGACTGGTAGTTTCTTCATATGCAACCTCGAAACTAAATTGCTGGTCCAGGTCAAGTAGGATCAATGGTAAAAATAAATTCACAAGAATGAAATATTTGGGCTAGTGAATTAGACCACCAGACTAAATGCCTGCTTTGGCTAGCACAAGGATCAGGGTTTGATCCCAGGTCCCGCATACCACACTGGCCCTGCCCCTGGGGCACAGTAAGCCAGTGAATGAGTCTGGGCATGGTGACACACAACTGTAATCCCATCCCTGTGCGGGCTGAAAACAGGAGGATCACCGTGAGTCTGAGCTGTATAATGAGACCCTGCACCAAACACATAAAGGAAAAAAAAAGAGAAAAGAATGAAATACTTTAAATGTATAAAGTAAAAATCCAATCTCAAAAAATTTAGAATCAATGGTGGTATTTACTCTACCATTTATTTATTTATTTTTTATATTACATTTATTCCATTGTGACCTACCTTCCATCAAAAATGGCCTGTGAAAACATACCACTAAGGACTTACTTTAGAAATGGAAAGCTGAACATTTTTATTGTTGTTCTAGGATGATGTTATTACTCTTCTGTTTAAATTGCAGTAAAATCTTATTCTTATTGGACTCTGGTTAAGAATTTTCAAGGGCAGATAGAAAACTGTGTAATAATTTAAAAGTTTAGAGTTCATATCTTGTACATATTATACACATATTTACATATTGATTACTGATAGTAGTAAAATCTTTTCAAAATACTTTTTTTTTTTTTTTTTTTTTTTTTTTTTTTTTTTTTTTTTTTTTTGCAGAACCGGGGATTGAACTCAGGCCCTTGTGCTTGCTAGGAAAGCACTTATCTACTGAGTCATCTCCCCAGCCTCTCAAAATACTTTTTTATAAAAAGAAGCCAACTATCCCTCTTATGTTCAGGAGTGACTAAGCTGAAGAGTTATGTTATTTTCCCCAAATGTCATGTAATTTATTTCTTCACATTTCATTCTTTGTATAATATATGTATTGATATGTTTGTGGAGGTTAAAATAAAAAATATAATTAAACTGAAAGTTAAAAGCCAAAATTTTCTTCAATTACAAGGCATTGAAATCACAGATGGAAATAGCCTCTTAGCTGCTCTAGCATTTATTGTTTCTGACAGAAAAATGATGCCCTTCATTATCCTTCCTTCACATTGAACCAGTTGCAGAATATATTATTATTGAAAAGATATATTATCCTTACGTCCATTAAGATTTTCTTAAAATGGGATTTTGTCTTCAGCAGAAAATTGTATTACTTTTCATGCTTACTAAGCACTTTATTTCTATGCTTGATATGGATTTGAATTGCCACTTTGGGGGAAGTAATACTTTAAAATAGTTGGAAGAAGCCACGGAATTCTAGCAAGTGATTATTACTATACTTTTAAAGAGTAAAACAAAAGTTTTGATTAAAACAATACATATTGAAACACATTAGTGGTCAGTCCTTTATCAACTGCAGAACAGAAAAGGGACTGAGGAATTGTATAGCACGCACGCACGCGCGAGCGTGTGTGTGTGTGTGTGTGTGTGTGTGTGTGTGTTTGGCCACACAGATTTAGATGTGTTCATGACATTTACTAGGACTCTTCTGACCTTTGTAACTTCTTTGAAAAATTCACTGTGAAGCCAGGAGATCCTTCCATTCCAGCTCGATGTGCAACTTTGATGCAAGTTTGCTTGTGAGGTGGCTTAAAGAAAAACTATTATTTTCAACTTTTAAAACTATTATCAATGGGCCAGGGAGATGGATCAGTAGAATAAGCACTTGCCTGGTAAGTGCAAGGGCCTGAGTTCAATCCCTGGTTCCACAAAAAAAAAAAAAAAAAAAAAAAAATCATCAGCTTTTTTTCAGTGGGTTTGCCATGAGAGAACAGCTGTAGTGAAAACCACTAAATTAAATCCAACATGGGAAAGGAAAAGACTCTCATTAATATCATCGTTATTGAACACGTGGACCAGCCATCTGATCTGCAAATGCAGTAGCATCTATAAAAGAACCATTGAAAAATTTGAGAAGGAAGCTGCTGAGATGGGGAGGGGTTCCTTCAAGTATTCCTGGGTCTTGGACAAGCTGAAAGCCGAGTGTGAGTGTGGTATCACCACTGACATCGCTCTGTGGAAATTTGAGACCAGCAAGTATTGTGTGACCATCATTGATGCCCCTGGACACAGAGACTTCGTCAAAAACATGAGTACAGCCAGGCGTGGTGGTGCAGGCCTGTAATCCTAGCACTAGGGAGACTGAGGCAGGAGGATTGTTGTGAGTTCGAGACCAGCCTGAGCTACAAGGTGAGCTTAAGTCCAGCCTGAACTGCATAATGAGACCCTGTCTCAAAAAGACCAAAAAAAAAAAAAACAAACCATAATTATAGACATATCTCAGGCTAAGTGTGCTATCCTGATTGTTGCTGCTGGTGTTGGCGAATTAGAAGGTAGTATCTCCGAAAAGGGGAATACCCGTGAGCATGCCCTTCTGGCTTACACACTGGGTGTGAAACAACTAATTGGTGGCGTTAACAAAATGGATTCCATGGAGTCACCCTACAGACAGAAGAGATACAAAGAAATTGTTTAGGAAGCCAGCACCTAAATTTAGAAAATTGGCCACAACATCGACACAACATCGTAGTTTTTGTGCCAATTTCTGGTAGGAGTGGTGACAACATGCTGGAGCTAAGAACTAGCATGCCCTGGTTCAAAGGATTAGAGATCACTCATAAAGATGGCAATGCCGGTGGAACCACACTGCTTGAAAGTTTGAACTGCATCCTTCCACCCAATTGCCCAACTGACAAACCTTTGTGGCTGCCCCCTGGATGTCTGCAAAATCGGTAGTATTGGCACCGTCTCTGCAGGCCAAGAGAAGACTGGTGTTCGCAAACTCAGCATGGTGGTTGCCTTTGCTCCAGTCAAAGTCACAACTGAAGTCAAATCTGCTGAAATCCTCTATGAAGCTTTGAGTGAAGCTCTTCCTGGGGACAATATGAGCTTCAACATCAGGAACGTGTCTGTTGAAGATGCCCAGTGTGGCAATGTTGCTGGTGACAGCAAAAACATCCCACCAATGGAAGCAAGTAGTTTCACTGCTCAGGTGATTATCCTGAGCCATTCTGACTAGATCAGTGCTGGCTGTGCCCCTGTCCTGGATTGTCATACAGCTCACATTGCTTGCAAGTTTGCTGAGCTGAAAGAAAAGATTGATCACAGATCCGGTAAGAAGCTGGAAGATGGGCCCAAGTTTTTGAAATCTAATGACAGTGCCATTGATGACATGGTTTCAGGCAAGCCCATGTGTGTCAAGAACTTCTCTGATTATGCAGCCCTGGGCTGTTTGTGATACGAGACAGACAGTTGCTGTGGGTGTCATCAAAGCTGAGGACAAGAAGGCTGCTGGAGCTGGCAAGGTCACCAAGTCTGCCCAGAAAGCTCAGAAGGCTAAATGAGTATTATCCTTAACACCTGCCACCCCAGTCTTAATCAGTGGAAGAAGACTGTTCTCAGAACTGTTTCTCCCAATTGGCCATTTAAGTTTAGTAGTGGAAGACTGGTTAATGATAACAATGCATCATGGAATCTTCAGAAGGAAAGGAGAATGTTTTGTGGACCTTTTTTAGTGTGTGGCAGTTTTTAAGTTATTAGTTTTTAAAATCAATACTTTTTAATGGGAACAACTTGACCAAAAATCTGTCACAGAATTTTAAGACCATTAAAACAATGCTTAATGAGAAAATAAATAAATAAAATTTTAAAAAAATGATAAGCCTTTCTCTGCCTGAGCTGAACATGCCTCACAATGAGGATGGGGGATGAAGTGGGCTCTATGTAAAGGACAGGAGTGAAAACTAGAGTAAGGCTTGAACCCGTGAACAGAGAAACTCAGGAACCAACCTAGGTCACCATTCCTATATCTGATTTCCTACCTAATCCCTCTCTCACAGATCATATTTCATTGCCCATTAATTATTAAAAAAATGCTTCTTCTCTCAGGTCTCACTTATATTTGTGAATACTGTGTATGCATTTCTCAGGTTATTTTCAAAACATACAAGACCCAGGGAAAAGTTGCCAAAATACCCCAGTGGAGTCATATATTACCATTCAAACAGGCTCTGCAACTTAGTTCATTATTAAATTCATAACAATGGGAGGTCAATAGCCTAATTCTGTATATAACAGTATAAAAGTTCTTTACACTGAAAATCTGAGGCAGACCTTATATAGTGTAGCAACAAGTACAAATTAAAATCTTAATACATACTTGTCTTAAAATAGTAGTAAAATACAATTAGAGAAATATCAAAAATTATAAAATAAAAACTGATGGTAATTGACATCTGGGCTAGTAATTCTTAGAGTAGATATTTTCTTTAACAAGGTTCATCTTTTTTATATTAAAATGACTGCATCAAAACGGCTGTGCAAAAAATGCAGTTGCAAAGTAGTTCAGAAAAAAAGATTGCTTGTAAAGTTTTGAGCAACAAATGAGTTAGTTACCATGAATTCCTTCAGCTTTCCAATTTTTCCTCCTCAGGGGTCATTAAATTTGTGCCCATTTTGTTTAGGTAGGAGAGTTGTCTCAGTGGTCGGTCTCTGGATTCTGATCTCTAATCCACATGGCCAGTGTTGCCGGCCTCTGCCAGAAAGCCTGTCGTGCTACTGGAGGGGACCCTTCCGGACTGACCCAAAAGGAACAGCTTTTCTCCATACCTGCCAGACTCTGTTGCTTGCAGCCAGATGTCAGAGAGGTGAAACAAAGATCGGTTGAAACGATTTTGTGGAAAGGATCTGGGTTACGTGAAATTCCATGAAACAACCTTCCCCTGAGATAAGCACGTAGCACTGAACAGTCCACGAGGTTAGTGCTTTCTCTCCTGTCAGTGAAGTCTAGCTAAGCCATGACAGAAAGAATAATCTCATCTTCCTTGTTAATTGGAGGGAAGCTATAAAAGCAGAAGGAACACTGTGTATATTTGATAAAGGTTTATGGTAGGGAATCTTTAATGATAAGAACTTTATTTTTTTAATGAGTTGATAAGTAAATTACTGTTATTACCTTGATGTTCCTTATTTGCTAGCAATAAAACTGAAGTCATCATTTCTTCCTTGCAGAGACCTAACTGCTTCATCACTTTGTGAACTTACTGTTTTATTTTACTTTTCCCTGCTTAGCCATATATTGCAATCAGTGCTTCAAATATAATACTGTTCTTAAGAACTCTGTATCCTGGTGTGTTTTATTCTGGCAAGACTGTCAATAAAAACATACAAACACATGCACAAAATTCACCATTATACAAACTCACCTCTAAAATTGCTCTCTGAATACACTGAAACACAGACTATAAAAGACATGATGGTTATTTTGCCAATAGGCTTATTTTGCTGCAAAGTAGTTACCTACAAGTGGAATGCAAATTACTGTTCTGTAAGTGAACAAAGAAAATGTCTTAAAAAGAAAGAATGAAAGTCTCCGGTGTTTGATGAAATGTACCCACATGATGTAACCATTATAAATCATGTGTAGCTCTAAGGTAAATAGACTAGGGATAAAGCTTATTTAGACTAAGGAATGTATCAATAAAGTCTTGGTTGAAATATATAATAATGTGATTGAATCAGTCTGATTTCCAATTATATGAAAATTCAGAATTTGTATTCATATAAGACTGAGGATCTATAAAGAAATGTCTGTCTTCCATGGGCAAAAGGAAGTCAACCTTAAAGGGAGGTGAGTGTGGAATATAAGCCAGGGTCAGTTCTTGTTAAAGTCAGCCATGGAAGAGAGTACAGGTAGGAAACAAGAGTACAAGACACTGTTCTCAGTAAACTAAGAGTCATTCGTAGAGAGCTAAGACATGTTCTGTGAATATGTAGTACCCCATTCTCACAGTAGAAGAAGAATTAGCAGAGTTAGAGAGCTTTTGCTAAAAATCTACCTCAAAGTGGCATAGCCATTCTATGACTCTGTAGTGGATTGTTAACTGGAGATTAACTTAATATGTCCAGCTGAACTGAACTAGCATGGTGCTGGGTGTGGGAGGTGCACCCGGAGACTGCTGCCAGCAGCACAAAAGGTAGATGAGCAGAAGCTGCCTGTACACTGTTAGGGATGCTGTGTGGAAAAGCTGTTAGAGATGCTGGAAGACACTGGCTCTCAGGCTCTTCTGCTGGACAACCTTGTCATGCTGGCTTACCTGACAAACTTGGCTGTCCTTATTGGAGGAGGAGCTTGGGACACTTGTAGTCACTGAGTATGGCGGTGGGTCACTTTAGGGAAGCTCTGGTCCTCATCTTGATCATCTTCCAAGCTCTTGGTTTTCAGCTGGACTCCTGCAGGCTGTTAGGATCCATGTGCTCAGCAGGATTTTTGGTCTTTAGTGTGGACATATTTCCTGCACCCTTTGCCTATGTGTCTTTGGGTAACTATAAATTAATCTTATAAAGTGTGCAAGATCTGCTCTGGATTACTCCAAACCACGACAGGATCTTAAAATAAGATAAACCCAGATATTTCATTCTCTTTTTTAAAACACCAAATACATATATTCCAGAGTTAGCTCAATAAATGCATCATTTGTGGCTTAGTATTAAAAGTTGGGGGATTCTAATTCTATATGTTTATTTAAAAATATAAAGGTTAAGGGAAATTTTGTTATGTGGCTGGTAAATGAGATAATATCGGCAGAAAAGAGCTATTTGAGAATTTTCCTGGTGTCAACCTTTTCCCATAGAGTTTCCCAGAGAGTTTCCTTTACCCATAAACCACTTCCTAGTTGTCCAAAGCTCCCTTATATGCTTTTTAGTTCTCAGAACTATCACACGAGGGAGGAAAACTGCAGCAGTTTGGGAGTAGTTTGGTCACACTGTGTCTTTCATACACTATGCTTAAGACAGAGAAATGAGATGCGCCCTCCACGCCAGCACTGAGTAGGAAGGGGGCAGCTTGCGAAGACTCACGCCTGAGCTTGTTTAGCTGTGGCTTGCTGCTGGGGCAGAGGGGTGGGAGCCGGGAGAGAGGCGCCACCCTCCCTTCCGCTCTTCTCTGTCCTGAGGTAACGCTCCAGGAGCCAGGGCTGAGAGATACTTGAAGTGTTTGGAAATGCGATAGCTCACAAACCAGAACAACATATCAAAAGTAAATTTGGGGGCAGTGACCCTACACTCAAAAGCTCAGCAAAGCTTTGGTGCTTTTATTTTGTTTTTTCTCCCTCTTCAATTTTCTCCACACTCCTTCCGTTTAAGTACCTAAAAAGTCTTATTTCCCTCTTGATAAGAGAACTGAGCTGTTTTTGAGTGGGTACTGCAACATTTTTACACTCTACATTTTCTATAAAAATTACTCAGTATAGCCTCCGATGCCACAGGTTTCTCATCCCTACAACAAAAGTTGAGAACTCATCTCAGACCGTTTCTAAAATATTAGTCTCCTGTTAGTAAGCTTTGCGAGGAATGCTTCTTTTATTTGCCTTAAGCTTTGCTCATTAGTCATTGTTTAAATACCTGCGAGCAATGAGCTTATATTTTCATAATTTCTAGTTTGAGTAGTTTTCATGAAGGTAGCATGATACCTGCAGCTATAAATTAAAAGGTAATAGTTTTGTAAATATTTCATAAGTGTTTTATTTTATAGATAAAATATCATCATGTAGAATTTTATTCATATTTCATGAATTGCTAGCTTAATTCCTTTTAGACCTCTGTGACAACATATATATTTTATCTGACTTGACTAAGGCACAGTGCTGAGAAAGAAGTCTTTTCTACACTGGATGGAAACTACAAAGTAAGTAGAAGTAGAATGCAGGAAATCCATAGTTGTCACAGTTGCTATGAGACCTTTTCATTCTTAAGAGTAATTATAAAGCCAAATGTGAGCCATTCCTAAATTTTGTTACCTCCTCTTATAAACATCTGTATTGGAAGTACCTAGTCTTAAAAATTTCTAAATCAAAATTCTATAAGCTTTTTTTTTTTTTTGCAGAACCAGGGATTGAACTCAGGCCCTTGCACTTGCCTGGTAAGCACTTATTCCACTGAGCCATCTCCCTGATCCTCTATAAGCTTTAATAAAAGAATTGATTTATCTTCTATAGTCTAAACCTCATTATTATCATTGGTTAATGTGAATCATATTCCATTTTTATGATTTGGGGTGAAATGGACAGTTGTGTATATTACATATATATCATTAAGTATTTCTATTATTTTCTTGTGTCCAAAAACCAAACTCAATATTTGAAACCAATTCATTATTGTCAGCTTTCAAATTTCTTTAAAGATAAAATATGTGTAGATAGATATCATAGTTCATCTTGGAAAAATTAGCATTAACACTCTCATCTCATATACGGAGGATCCAGAGCTAAAAGAACTTAAGGTTCATCTTAAGTTTCTTTAAGATGTGTATTTCTATATGTAAGTACATCTGCATGTAGCATTCCTAAAATTATAAGGCATTAGTTGACAAGTTATTTT
Organism: Ctenomys sociabilis; assembly: GCA_004027165.1. Classification (NCBI taxonomy): domain Eukaryota; kingdom Metazoa; phylum Chordata; class Mammalia; order Rodentia; family Ctenomyidae; genus Ctenomys; species Ctenomys sociabilis. The sequence continues at coordinate 67,787 of PVKA01008613.1, forward strand.
CCTTATAGATATTTTTTCCTTCCATTTCTTTAAGTGAACAGCAGTTAAATAGTTTATGTAGGAGATAAAGAAAGGATCGCCACTGAAAATTATTAGAGCCATCCTTTATATTGCCTGAAGTCATTTTGATTCCCAGGCATTCTTTAAAATGTGGTACCATTTTTAATCACATGTAAATGAAATAATTTAATAGAAATGTTAATTAGCTAATTTAAGGTAATATGGAAAGGACAAACTGCTTAATTATAAACAAAAGCTATATAAATCATTTGATTGCTTACACGTTCATAAATTCTAATGATTTCAGTAACTAAATAGATCAAACTGGTTCACATCAATGTCCTTGCTCATCTTCTTCTTAAATTGCACTAAAAGTACTTCTGCAAGCTTGGAATTCAATCTTCTGTGCGTCTCACCAGTTCTCACGACCACAGTGCATTACTTGTAGATTAAGTCATTTCATAATAAATGTCAGGATTAACCTTAAAATCTTTAAAAAATTAAAAACACATAACCTTAGACTCAAAAAATAAGTAGGGAGGGCCAGCCAGATAGCTCAGCAGACTACAGTGCCTCCTTAGGCAGGGTGCAGCGGCCAGGGTTCATCCCCCATAAGCCTTGCAGGCCCCGCCCCCGGGGCACGCTGAGATGGAAATGGAGACTGGGCATGGTGGTGCACACCTGTAATCTCAGCGTTTAGGAGGCCGAACACAGGAGAATCACTACCAGTCCAATCTGTGTAGTCAGACCCTATGTACCCTGTGCGTGCTGCCCTAAATTAATTTTTTTAAAAATTTTAAAAAACTATGACAGCTTCACAGGCCACTCCTTTGGTGTGGAAAAATTTGGAGATGTTTATTTATATATAAAATATAAGCAACTTTGTGCAACCATTGATGGAGCGTTTCTCCACAGTTAGGCTATAAAGTATGGATTTAATGAGTGATGAAAGAGATGAAAATGGACTCAACCTTTCATTTGCTGATGTGAATGCATTACCATGTACCCAGCTAAGCCTAAAATGCCAACCCGTGACATCAGGAGTCGTGGGGACTGATTCAACACTGACTGGCCAGAAGCCATTAGAATTTGCTGGGAATTATAATCAAGACCCTACACTGACCTGCACAATGTCTGGGTTGCAGTTTTCTTTCCACCACCTAGTTTCTAGCCCTGTAATGCTGAAAGTAGCACACAGAACTACTCAGAAAGTTGTTTATTTATTTTTTTTATGTCCAGTATGAATTTTAGGACCAAAACTTATGATGGAAAAGTTGTCTGGATACTCAGAATGAGACTCCATCTTAGTTTCCTCGGTCGCAGCTACCTAGTTCACACAGGTGCACCTTTGGCATATCTGTATTGTTTCATGGCTCATTTCGGTGAGTTGGATGGTACCTGATGTCCTTTTATAGTTTTCCGTCATTTGCTGTTGGATAGACATGACTGGCACACATTTGCTCATCTCTCCCTCCAGTGCAAAATGCTTGGCTGGATAACTCACAGAAGATGCATAATAAACATCTATATAGTATTCACTTATTCCCCAAAGTCTGCAGCGTAAGTTCATAACTTCAGTAGATGAAGATATGGAAAGAACTGCTTCATCTCCAAAGGAAATAAATTATAAATAAGGGGTTGTCACTAACTAATATTTAAACTTTTTTTCTCTCTCTTTTTTATTTTTTTTGCAGAACCCTTGCATTTTCAGGGCTCTGTGCTTGCCAGGCAAATGCTTATTCTACTGAACTACCTCACCGGCCCCTAAACATTTCAATAAATTGATCTATTATTGTCCCAATCCAAAGTACTGACAAAAATTCATCTGATTGGATTGTGTGGAAAGGACTAAAAACTCAGAGGGTCTACAATCTTTAAATCTTGAGGAATTTTGACATTAAAGTTAAATAAGTTTCAACATTTTTGCTTGATATTCAGAGAGTTTCTTTTGACTTCCGCTTACAATATACACTTACTGCTAAATTCCAGTAAAATCCAACTTCCTGGAGTGTACAGTACCCACCACATTTTCTCCATGAAGCCTTTCTTACCTCTCGTGCAATTTTAGGAACATGAGACCTAGTGTTCCCACACATCTCATGACCTAAGCAATCATTGCAGCAGTTTACAGACTGTTTTCGCCTCTCTGTTAATTAAGCTAATGCACCTCAAAGGACGTAATAATTATAATATTAACGTAAGCACTTTAATATCCTGTAACACAACACATCAAAGATATTTGTGTCTTTGTGGTAAAATTGGCTTTAAATCACTTGGTTAGATAGACAATCTGTGCCAAAGGTATCAAGTTTTATTCATTTTGATTATATTTTATGTGAGACGCAGATGAAAATAGATATGTAATTAATAGAATATCTTGAAATATTCATAAATTACTCTCAGACAGGTGCTTTAGACATAGGCAATTTTAAGTAAAATACAATTCAGTGCTTGCAGATGACAGTGATAAATAGCATTTTAATGTAATATTTTAATCTCAAATTCAATGTATTTTTGCTCCTAAAATATATTAAGATCAAATTTCAGTGAGTCTCATACCTTAAAATGTTATTGGAATATGTGAAATATGTATCATATGTTTACTGATATATTACCTATGCTTAAATAGTAGAATAACCCTGCCACCTCTTAATTTGTCAAATAATTTCCTTTGCAGAGAGCTACTCTCACAGAGCAGTAAAAAAAAGCTTTGTAAGTATTTTTAAAAATACATGAAGGGGCAGATCTTTTCTAGATTTACTGCTAAATTCCAGTTATTGTCTCTTCATTCTCTATGTAAAATCCAACTTTAAGGGGATTTTACATAGAGAAAATTTTACATTTTAAAGGGTAGATCTTTTCTGCCACTTAAAATTGTAAATTATTAATCCTTTCTATAATTTAGAATTATAAATCTTTTCCCAAGAGCATAATTTTTCTTACTTAAAGAGAAGTCACTATTTATTTTGTAAATACTAGCATACCTACAAATATATTATTAAAAATTATATCTTTTAAGCCTATTTAATTATACATGTGAAATGGAATCTAAAAATTTTAAATATTCCTATGTGTGTTTGTGTATAACTATGTTTATATCCTGACCTAGACAATTTTATAAAAATGAAGTTTTCATCACTTAAATATAATAAGTATTTTTTAGAAATAAGAATATTATTTGTATAAGGATTTTTTTCATAAAAGTTATGTGCTTTGTTTTGTGATTGTAAGCACATTTATACATGTGTTCAGGTATTTTGTGATTGTTTTTTGCTTTTTTTTAAAAGTATTTTTGGGTAAGGTCTATAAGGTGTTCACAGTCTCACTGCTAGATCAGACTCATAGTGATCTGCTTGTTTACAGCCTCTCAAGAGCTGGGATTACAGGCACGCACCACCAGGCCCAGGCTCAATTGCTGACTCAGCGTGCCCTGCTATGTTTTATTGACCTGAACATTACTTTTTGGATATAATGGGGTACTCCAAATAGTTTCCTATATATCTTTGTATTTATTTAAAAAGTCACTAACCCTCACACTAGTTATGAACAGATATTTATGTTCTCACTGATGAAATATTCTTTAATTATATAGTCAATTTTCATAAATACGTGGCTCAGATTTCAGACATGTCTCAGGACCACATGGTTTTTAGAGAGTAACTAAGTAATCTATAACAGAAAAGACTTTAATTTTGTAAAGTAATAGTGTTATCAGAAATTTAAACTCTGTAGCCTGGGGAGATAGCTCAGTAGAATAAGCGCTTGCCTGGTAAGCACAGGATTGGAAAAAAAAAAAAAAACCCGCTGCAGCCAAGTACAAACTTAGGTAAATGGCAGAAATAGGAGATTTTCATATTTACATGTATATAATCATTCGTTACAATAAAATGAAACAAAATAACCTTCCACACCTAATTCAACAAAAACAAGTGAAAAAAAATCAATTCTTTCTTTTTGTTAGAATATTTAATAAAACTTAAGGTCAGTGAGGACTCAGGAAATAGGAGAACCTGTACTATAACATCCTGTAACTCAGTTGTGCCCCAAATTTTTTGATCAAGGAGATTACGGAGCCACAGAGGAAAGCGATCAACAAAGTAGAGTGTGCTTAAGGAGAGTCACATGGAGAGAAAACATTCCCTCAGGCTTTCACAGAGAACAAATTGGTCAAGCAATAAAATTCAGTTTTCAGAACTGAACAAAGACCAACCTTTTTGGTGGTTACCATTAAATAAGTTGATAATGTAAACTTTTTAAAGGAATATTAGTAGCATCAGTGATTTATTTATTTATTTTTTAATTTTTTTTATTTTTTTATCTTTTTTTTTCCATTTATTTTTATTTTATTAAAATACAAATGTCAATCAGACAGTTTCAAGACACCTTAACCATACAGAGTCGATGAATTAATACATTGCAAACTGTTTTCATAACGTTTTGGTACTGTACAAGGTGCATACATGAAATTATATT